>PVJS01024516.1:0-28613 GCA_004027185.1 Glis glis
ACAAAATTTTTAAAGAAAGATGAGTGTTCATTCAAACAAAATGTTCATACCTGGAGAAACTTTAACACATACATATTTGGTACAACGTATACAATGTTTACCAGAGGACTTTTCAAAACAGCAAAAATATGGAACAGGCACTACCCTTCCCTCCTTGTTGCAGTCGAAAATCAACCCCCAGGTAATTGCGCTCATTTTACAAAGATTTTGGTCTTGGATTCTCTCCCACATTACCACTCTGATAATTTTTGGTGATTTCAGTATCTATAGAGATAGACATTCCTAGAGTCTGGTCTCTCGGTTTCTTTACCTTCTCTGCTACAAGGATCTTGCCCTCAACATATCCACTGCCTACTGGATAACTCTACTTGAAAATACAGTGGGTATCTTAAGCTTGTCTAAAAACTCTTAATCTTCATCTCAAATCTAGTTTTCTCACAGTCCTCCTATTTTAGTCAGCATTTTTGCCACTGTGGCCAAAATACCTGAGCACACAAGTCAGAGGAAGAAAGATGTATTTGGAACTTTCAGAGATTTTAGTCCACGGTAGGCCAGGTCGTGGTGTCAGGGCTCAGGACAGGGCAGTGGGAAAGAGAAAGAGGGAAGGAGAAAGATGCCGCAGAGGCATGGTCTGCAAGAAACACTGTCCCTGGCCATACCACCAGGACTCATCTCCAGCTCTGTCCTGTCTCCAAACATGGCTGCACTGGGGACATGCTTTTAACATGAGCCCTTTGAGAGACATTCTAAACCCAAACCCTTACATTCCTTATCTGAAAGTAATCAGAACTCAACCCCTCTAGTTGCTCAGGTGCCATCCTTGGATCCTCCTAACTTCACTCATGGGTCCTACTAAAATCAGGAAATCTTGCACACTTGACCTTTCAAACACATCTCAAATCTAATCACTTCTGACCACCTCCACTTACCTTCAGCCTAGACCAAACCATTGTTCTCTCTTGCTTGAAAATTACAATCCTACTTGATTTCCTCTTTCTGTTTTTGTGACCCTGTAATCTATGCTAAACACAGCAACCACAGTGATCCAATTTAAAAGATAACCATTATATAACACTTCTCTCCAAAAACTTCTTATCACAATCAGGATAAAAAAACAAAGTTTCAAAAGTGACATATGATTTCACAATTTCTATATACCCTAATACTGCCACATACCCCAATGACCTTTCTGATCTGATTTCATACTACTCTCACATTAGCTTACTTTCCTCCAGCCAAATGGCCTACTTGTTGTCCCTGGTACTTTCAGGGTGTTTACATTTGCTATTCCTGAAATACTCACTTCAACAGTTATCTACAACTCTTCCTCTCTCACAAGTCTTTGCTCAAATATCCCCTTCAAGGTAAGACCTTACCTGATCATTCAATTTTAAGGTATATAATCTTCTCCCCCTTGGTGAAATACTCACTATTCTTCTTACCTCTTTATTTTTCTACATAACTGTTATCATCAATGGAAATACTATATATATTATTTATCAATTTATAATAACAATTTAAGTTGTAAGAGGCAGGGATTTATATACTTGTTTACTATTGCACCTCTAAAGACAAAATAGTACCTGAAACAAAATGCCCAGTAATAAACATTTGTTGCATGAATTAAGATATTGTTCAGGGATAGTTCATGTATGGTAATAGTATTTTTAAAAGCCAGGGAATAAATAATTCAAAATTTAGGTTGGATTGAGGAAGAAAAGGCAAAATGTGATCAAAGAAGAACACATAGGGGTGCCAAAAGTACTAGTAACTTTATATTTTTTAAATAAGTGTTCACTTCACTATTCTTTGTGAACATACAAATTACATATTCTATTTTGAATATATATTGTACATACATTTTAATGAAGGAAGTGGTCAAAGAATATTAAATATTGCTGAAAATAGAAGAGGACCTAGGTAAGAAATTTTACTCTCTCAAAGAGTGAAAGGAAAGTGAGAAAAGAGATAAATTGTAAATAAACAGCCATTTAAAGACATTTTTTAAAAAAATGATGGCAAGGGTGTGAAAAAAAGGAATTCTTATATTCTGTTGTTGGGAATGTAAATTAGTACAGACTTTATGTCTCAAGAAAAATATGAAGGGTCCTTAAAAATCTAAAAACAAGCCGGGCGTGGTGGCGCACACTTGTAATCCCAGTACTTGGGAGGCTGAGACAGGAGAATTGCAGGTTTGAGCCCAGTATCAGCTACTTAGTGAGGCCTTCGCAACTTAGTGAGACCCTGTTTCAAAATAAAGAATAAAAAATAGGGCAGGGGGTGTAGCTCAGAGGTAGAATGCCCCTGGGTTCAATCCCCAGTTCCACCAAAAAAAAATCTAAAAACTGAACTACCATATGATCCAACTATCTGACATCTGGTGTTTATCCAAAGGAAATGAAACCAGCATACCAAAGAGACTCCTGAACACCCATGTCTACTGTGGCTCTACTCACTATTGCTAACATATGGAATCAGCGTAGGTGCCGATAAACAGATGAAGAGATAAAGAAAACGTGGTATGCTTATATACACAATGGAGTATTATTCAGTCACAAAGAACAATGAAATCCTGTCATCTACAGCAAAATAGATGGAACTGAAGAACATTATGGTACGGAAAATAAGCCCAAAAGAGTACCACATGTTCTCTTTCATATATGGAGCCTAAAAAAAGTTAACCTGAAAGAACAGTGATTACTAGAGATTGGGAAAGGCCTGTGGGAAAGGGTGAATGGATTTGATCAGTGAATGCTGTATGTATGTATGGAAATATCACACTGAATCTCATTAATACGCACATATAAATAAGTAAATAAATAAATAAATAAATTTTGTTATAAATAAATAAATTTTGTTATAAAGAGATCAGAGAAATAAAACAGTAGCCATCAGGATACATAAATTCAAGAGAGATTCATGATGTGTACTTTGTATGTGGTGCTGGGGATTGGACTCAGAACCTCACACGTGCTAGGCAAGTGCTCTACCACTATCCCATTGTGTTTTATTTTGAGACAGGGTCTCACTAAGCTTCCCAGGCCAGCTCAAACTTCTCATCCTACTGCCTCAGCCTCCAGAGTATCTGGGATTACAGGCATGCACCACCATACCCAGCTGTGCTTTTGATTCTCAAAGGAAAAATTAAAGCATATTTATATGCCAACTAAATGATTCAGCACGTAGGATAAAAAACTGTGAAGCTAGTAATAAAGACAAGTGGAGAAGGCATTAAGAAGATAGGAAGAAAGCCGGACATGGTGGCACACGCTTGTAATCCCAATACTTGGGAGGCTGAGACAGGAGGATCGCAGGTTCGTGGCCAGCCTCTGTTACTTAGTGAGGCCCTCTGCAATTTAATGAGACCCTGTTTCAAAATAAAAAATAAAATAGGGCTGGGGGTGTAGCTCAGAGGTAGAATACCCCTGGGTTCAATCCCCAGTACCACAAAAAAAAAGAAGATAGGAAGGAATCAAAATTCAAAGAATCAGCCATAGATGTCACATAATTTTATGAAGTAACAATTTTTAGACTCTGTTTTATGTCTGCTGAGCATAAAACAAGGTTCAGTTAAGCTAGAATCTTACTAAAAACAAAAATTCATGCATTAATGTTGAAAGAGATATTAACATCAAGAGAAAAGAAACCTACTTTGAAAGTAACAGTTGCCTTTGTGCAGTAAAATCCTACTGAAACAATAGGTTCCTTCAACATCTGTGCTTTCTGCTGCTGTGTGGTTGATATAGGATCACTCCCAAGGTAGTCTTCCTCGCCATCATCATCGTAACTCACAATTGCAGGCACAAATGACCAGGCCCACGATACCCATCCCTGTGACTGCTCATCATCTTGCTGCGAATACAACTCTTGACCTTTGTACTGAGCAGGATATGGCATATCTATTCTTGTTTCATCTTCAGCGCCTATGAATCAAAGTAAAGTCATTTTAAGTTAATCAAGAGTGCCTAACTAAAAAAGTAGGAACGTAAATTCCATAAAAATGCTCTTCCCACATCCTTCTTTCTAATAAAAAGTACCAACAAATCATGCACTGATTATTATTTGAACTCAACAGATTAGCATTATCACTGTCAAGGTTCTGTCAGATGTACTATGTCAATCTTTTTGTAGGTTAATGTCATGTGACAGTACTTTATCAACTGCACATAATTTTAAATGTTTTAGATAAATACAAAGAAGAAGTTAATTCTTTAATATTTCAGTCTTTTTCTTTGTGGTACTGTGATTGAACCTAGAGACATTCTACCTCTGAGCTACACCCTCAGTCCTATTTTATTCTTTATTTTGAAACGAGGTCTCACTAAATTGCAGAGGGCCTCACTAAGTAGCTGAGGTTGGCTGTGAACCTGCAATCCTCCAGTATCAGCCTCCCAAGTACTGGGATTACAAGCATGTGCCACCATGCCTGGCTACACTCATTATTTTTTAAAGACCTAACAATGAAAATCTATTTGTCAAAAATAAGGACAGTGTAAACACTGATTTTTCTCAGAAATCTAATACCAGAAAGATCTAAGACAAAATTTATAATGTCTGACACCAAATTAAAAACTACTGGGCAGAGGGTGCCATGGTGAATGCTTGTAGTTCCAGCTACTGAGAAGGATAAGGCAGGAGGATCACTTCGGCCCAGAAGTTTGAGGCAAGGAAGAAGGGAGACAGGAGGAGCAGCAGCCAGGCCTGGTGCTCACATGAAATCCCAGATACTAGGGAGGCTGAGGAAGGAGGATCATAAGTACAAGCCCAGCCTGAGATACCACAAGACACTCATCAGAATGGCAAAAAAAAAAAAAAAATGCTGATAACACCAAATGTTATAAGGCTATAGAGCAACTGGAACTCTCATTCATTGTTAATAGGAATGTAAAATGGTACAGCTACTTTGGAAAAAAGGTCAGGTAGGGCTATGGCTTAGGTAAGTGTCCCCCAAAGGTCCATGTGTTAGAGACTTGCTCCCCTGTGTGGTGCTGTTGGAAAGTGGTGGAACCTTTAAGAGGAGAGGTCTGCTGGAGTAATTTTGGGTCACTGAGAGCATCCCTCCAAGGGGGCAGTGGAACCCTGTCCCTCTCTCTTTCCTTCACTTCCTGCCCATGAGGTGAGGTAACAGTTTTGCTCCACCACATGCTCTTGCCACGATGTGCTGCCTTGAGACAGACCCAAAGCAAATGGGGCCAATCAGGAACTGAAACCTTCAAATCTGTGAGCCAAAATAAACCCTTTTTTTAAGTTGATTATCTCAGCTATTTTTTATAGTGATAGAAAGCTAACATAGGTACAGATTCTTTAAAACCTAAACATAAAATTCTACTCTTAGGTATTTATTCAAAAAAACAATAAGACCAGTACATCTTTACATAAAAACTATACAAGAATGTCCACAAAAGCTTTATTTATAATAGCCAAAAACTAGCCAGGTGTGGTGGTATATGCCTATAATCCCAGTACTTGGGGGGCTGAAACAGGAGGACTGCAGGTTCAAGGCCAGCCTCAGCAACTTAAGGAGACCCTGTTTCAAAATTAAAATTAAAATAGGGCAGGGAATGTAGCTTAGAGATAGAATAACCCAGGATTCAATCACCAGTGCCCTCAGCCCAATAATAGTAGCCAAAAATCAGAAACAGCCCCAAAACTAGAAAATCACTGTTCATCAGCAGGGAAATAAATAAACTATGGTATATTTATATGGCATATTCAGATAATGTTTCTAGCAATAAAAAAGAAAACAACTGATACACAGAAAACAACAGAGTCCCCAAAATACTATGTTTAATGAAAGAAGCTTTTCAAAAAAGAGTATATACTGTATGATTCCATTTATATGTAATTCTAGAATCAACAAAAATAATCTATAGTTTAAAAAAAAACAGAACAGAAGTTTCCAGAGCAGAGGCAGGCCGGTGGAAGGGAGTCTGAAAAGGAGCATAAGGAACTCTTTGAGTTGTTAATGATCTGTATCTCTGTATGTGTTTTGCAGCACACAGGTGCATCTAGCTCTCCAAAACCAGTGAATAAGCCAGGCATGGAGGTGCAAACCTGTAATCCCAGTACTTAAGAGGTGAGACAAGAAAATCACAGTTTTGAGGGTAGCTTCAGCAACCTAGCAAGGCCCTCACAGCAATTTAGAGAGGCCCTGGGCAAGGTTTTGAAACCTTGTTTCAAAATAAAAAATAAAACAGGGCTGGGGGGATAGCTCAGGGGTAGAATGCCCCTGGGTTCCATCCCTAGTACCAGAAAAGAAAATAAACAATGAACAGAACAGTATATTTAAGGTTTATACATTTCCTTTTGTAAATTTAACTTCAAATAATAAAAAAGACCTATTAATAAGCATTAACTCTAGCTAATGATATGCAGCTGAAGTCTAGGGGTAAAGTATACTAATGACGGTAATTTATGTTGAAAAGCTACATTTAAAACATTCATTGTATTTAAACATAGAGAAAAGAATAGTGGATGGATAGATGTGTGTTGTTGCAAATGAACAAAATGGTGGGATCTAGGCAATGAGTAAGTGTGGTGTGTACAAATCTCAGTTTTTCTGAACATTTGAAATTTGTCATAGTGGAAATGAAACCAATGGAGCACATTCCATGTGCTAAGTTTTATTCTGAGTGTTAGACACTGTTTCTGGGTCAAGAGTTCATTGTCCAAAAGGAATTCACTGTCTAGTGTGAAATAAAGGTATACTTATTTAAAGTGATTTATTAATGTTGTTCTCTATGCTTTTTTGTCAAGGTAATATTATTAATGAGATAAAATTTCAATACAATAAAATCCACCCTTTAAAAGTATACAATTCAGTGGGTTTTAGTATTGTAACAAAGTTGTGCAACCATCACCACTATCTAATTTTAGAACATTTTCATCAGCCCCAAAAGAAACCTACCCATTAGCAGTCATTCCCTTTTTTCCCCAGCCCCTCCTTACAAATCTACTTTCTGCCTCTATAGAATTGTCTATTCTGGACATTTCATATGAATGGAATCATACAATCTGTATTCCTTTTTGACTGACTACTTTGCTTAATGTTTTCAAGGTTCATTCACATTGTAGAATACATCAATGTTTCATCCTTTTGTTTGGCTGAATCATATTCTAATGTATGGATATGCCACAATTTGTTTACCCATTCATCCAGTGATAAACATTTGGGTTGGTTCTAGTTTGGGGCTATAATGAATAATGCTGCCATAAACAAGTTTTTAGATGTACCCACGCTAAGACTCTTGATATATACCAAACATGGTAACGATGTTTGATTTTTTTAAAGAACTGCCAGATTGTTTTCCACAACGGATATACAATTTTACATTCCCACAAGCAACATATATGGGTTCCAATTTCTCTACATCCTTACCAACACTTGTTATTATGTGTCTTAATTACAGTCATCCTAGTGGCCGTAAAGTGGTACCTCATTGTGATTTTGATTTGAATGCCTCTTGTGGCTAATGATGGTTAGCATTTTTTCATGTGTTTATCTGCCATTTATCATCTTAAGAAAGAAGCTTATTTGTCCTTTTTTTTTTCCGATACCGGGGATTGAACCCAGGGGCATTCTACCTCCGAGCTACACCCACCCCCAGCCCTATTTTTTATTTTTTATTTTGAAACAGGGTCTCACTAAGGTGCAGAGGGCCTCACTAAGTAGCTGAGGCTAGCCGCAAACCCGCAATTCTCCTGTCTCAGCCTCCCAAGTACTGGGATTACAAGTGTGCACCACCATGCCCGGCTTATTTGTCCATTTTTAAATTGGGTTATTTGTCCTTACGTTGTAAATGCTCTTCTCTTAAACTTCTACCTATGAAAATTACTCATTCTCTTAAAGCGTTTCCTGAATTACAGGACCAATACCAAGTGAAAACCCATCACTCCTTTCATCATCTTTCTACTTCATATCATCAACACCTCTGTCCATCATTCCACAATTGTAGCATACATCATACTTAGCCAACTGTTCATATGTTCATCTGCCCCCACTTGATCTTAAGAGAAGGGGACACATATCTTTGATCTCACTTCCATAATGCCTTCCATACAATAGGATATAGTAACACTGTATTGTAATGAACTGAAAAACTGAGTTAACCCACTTATTATCCTCCAGTGAGGCACACATTTCACTAATTAATAGTACTAAATAACAGAATAAATTAGGAAATAGAGAGCATTTGCAGAAAAAGTAGCAATACTTTCATCTACTAGGAAAATTTAAGGTTGCACTACTTTAAATACACATGTAAATATACATTCTGAACACTTACACCTAAAAAAAGAAAATCAAAATATCATTCAGCATGCAGAAGAAATCAAAATAGTGCCAAACAACCAAAATAGAATCATTTCATCACATTAGAATAGTGAATAACTCAATTCAATGTATTTTTAAAGTTTCTCAATAGGGAAAACACTTTAAGAACAACAGTTCTAAATTAAGTTTTTCTTATACTTACCTGTTATGTTTCCTAACAAATCTTTATTGTGACAGGTAGAGTCCTCTGTTTCACCGTCTTTAAAATTGCCTATTTCTCCATAATAAAGAGCAATCCCAAGTTGCATTATACGTATAAACATAGGAAGTTGTTGATCTGTGATAGAAAGTTTCAAACTCTCTACTAAGGTATGAATCTGTATTTCAAAAAGAAAAAAAAGCACATTTAAAGGAAATACCGTTTAAGATAAATGAATTTTAAAAGCCTTAAAATAGAATATCTTTTTTGCTATTATTTGTGATACTGAAAATTGAAACATAGGCACTCTACCACTACATTCCCAGCACTTTCTATTTTTTTTTTTTCTTGCGGTACCGGGGATTGAACCCAGGGGCATTCTACCTCCAAGCTACACCCCCAGCCCTATTTTTTATCCTTTACTGAAACCGGGTCTCACAAACTTGCGGAGGGCCTCAGTAAGTAGCTGAGGCTTGCCACGAACCCGGATCTATTTTTTATTTTGAGACAGAATCTCACTAGCTAGCCTCAAACTTGAGATCCTCCTGCCTCAGCTTCCCAAGTAGTGGGATTACAGGAGTGCACCACTCTGCCCAGATAATAGAATATCATTTTTAAAACACTAATTTCCCAAACATTTCTAATAATTAAGCAAAAGTATAAAATTTTAGGAATTAAATTTTGCTATGTTGACCAGTAAACTTTAGATAGAAAATAGATTACACCAAATAGGGTAGATACAAATAAAATAATCAGAAGGTATATTCACATTATTTCCAGATTACTGTTCCATAAGAAGTTATATAAACAAATACCTAAAGAGTATGACAGTACCTCTCCCTTCCAAAAAAAAAACCTAGCAAGATCTCAGTCAAATCCAAGATTAAGTTTCATGATATCATTTTAGTAAAACTTTAATCACTCTTTCCAGTTTTATTAACCTAAAAGAATATATATGCATCCCAAAACCATATGTTAAAAGTAAGTAAAAGACTATAACTATGAAACTATGGAAATAATAAAAATTTTTACTGTCAAATCTGGAAAATCAAGTGAAATATGGGTTTAAGACAAATTTTAAATAGATTTACACATCTATTTAAAATTTATGACATGAATCAATTATAAGAAAAAATAAGATTAATTGCTACCAAATAGGATATATAGCATTCAAAGTTCTCCTTAAAGAAAGAGACATCAATGGAATATAAACACTGCTTCAGTGTAATGGTTTCCTGCTGTTATATAAACATGGAAGAAAACCAATTAATCCATAAAGTCAAGTCTCTTAGAAGGTTTATTTTGACTAACTGCTATTTGAGTGTCTATGAAACACAAAAAAGAATTAATGGTAATCATATTTTAAGGGCTCAAGGCACAAAAAATTTTACTAACAAGAGGAGAGATATGTATAGTAGGGGAATAAAATATCATATTTCAAATACAAGCACAGGTTTCTTAAAACCAACCAGAAAATCACACACAGAATAAACCATGAAGAGATTTAAGGGCGGGAAGGGAGTAAGTAGGCCTGCTAACTTTTTCTTATTTAAGATTCCTCTGTCACTTCCTTTTAAACTCTGTATTGTACCAATACCACCAGTGATAAGCAGTTTTAGCAAAACCAACAATAAACAAAGAATCTATCCTTAATATATGTAGTAAATGTTCTTTAAAATCAGTAAGAAATGATGAATCCTCAGTAGAAAATGGACAAAGAACCTGAATAGATAAACCAAAGAAAAATCAAATGTCTTCAAAAATCCAATTTACTAATAAGTAAATGTCCCTTAACTCATGTTATATTTTGCTCAATAAGCTGGCAAGTTCTTAAAATATGACTGTATTTATTAAGGCTAACAAGAGTATAATATGGGCACTCCCCTTAATGTTCATGGGTGCATATCCTGATTAAACCTTTCTGAAAAGAATTTTGCAATACAAATTACAGTCCATAAGTTTAAATACATTAATAAGATATTTACAACTACAGAAATCTTCCCTAATTAGTCAGAGATATGGCCAAAGATTTATGCGGAAACTTTCTATCCTCTGAAAAAAATGCAAAGAAAACTTCAAAAAAATAAAATGTTAAATTATGAACCCATATGATCCCTTTCTCATAAATGTCACAATCTTCAGGATATACTTCATACAAAAGAAAATTTTAAAAGCCTCCCCAAAAATATAAGCCAATAAATTCAAAAGCCACTTAAGCATATGTGAAATGTTTTAAAAAATAATTAGGGTATCTGGGACATTTAGAAAAATCCTATGTCTTTAAGGTGACCAATGAGGTTAACATCCATTTAACACATGTTCCAAAAACTTGAATTGGAAGAATGATGGGTCTAACCCAAAATGACAAATATTACATCACAATATTATTAATAAAAAGCTCAAAAATGTACTTCAGTTGAGCATAATAACATAATGGTATCTTATATGTGGTGATTGGCAGTCAAAAACCATGTATCAGCAAGCTAATTTGTGTTAAGGTACTTTTCACAATGAAATGACATGACTAATCAATTTTCAGAACATACATTTACTAATATGCCAACAATGAGTTTTTCCTCACATTCACTTATTTTTACCTAATAACAGAATGGACAATTAAATTTGCACTAATGATCAATAAGATAATTTTACATAGTAAAGCTTCCATATATCCATTACTTACTTTCAAAATATTTTGAGTTTACCTTCACATTCCCAAATTTTAGTAACAGATCCAAAGCTAACGATTTCCATGAGGCAGAGATATTGATACTATGAATATTTTCCTATGCTATGTTTGACCAAAAAAAAATTTTAAACAAATTCAAAATTAGAAGGAAAAAGTAACAGATTTAAACAAACTAATATGAATTATATACAGTGGAAGTACAAGTAAGATACAGATAAGAGTTCTAGTAAGGAAAAGCAAGTTGATTTTACATACAAATATCAAGGATGGTAAAACTACAAAAAAATGGTAAATTATTTAATATAAAAATATTAAAAAACTAATTTTTACACAGCCATACACAATTTGGCAATACTAGTGTTCAGACTTATAGCAGGCCCTTCCATCATAGGACTATGATATTCAGAGGTGAGTAATTCAATAATGAAAATTTATTCCACATTAAAACTTAGATAATAAGGAAGGATGGCAGAAAAGAGGAGCCCACAGCAATGAAGCAGCTCCCCAACAATGAATTAAAACAAGACTTGCCATACCAAACTGAGATCATAATGGACTAAAAACAGAATCAACAACAGGAAGATGCAGAGGAATTACAAAAATTCAGGGAGATCAAACAATACACTTTTGAATGAGGACTGGATCATAGAAGAAATAAGAGGAAAAATTTAAAAATTCCTAAAATCAAATGAAAACAGAGACACAGCTTACTAAAATCTCTGGGATACTACGAGGATGGTTTTAAAAGGAAAATTTATAGAATTGAGTATACACAAACACACACACACACACACACACACACACAGAGAACACAAATAAACAACCTAATGATGCATCTCAAGGCCCTAGAAAAACAGGAACAAACTAACTCCAAAGTCAATAGAAGACAGGAAATAATTAAAATCAGAGGAAAAACTCAATGAAATAGAGAATTAAAAAATATAAAGGATCAATAAAACAAAAAGCTGGTTTTTTGAAAAGATAAATAAGGTTGGTAAGCCCGTAGACAACCTAACTAAAAGAAAAAGAAAACTGACCCCATTTACTAAAATAAGAAATAAAAAAAGAGATATTACCAAGACAGCATGGGAATCCAGAAGATCATTAGAAACTAATTTGAAACTTACACTCCAATAAACTGGAAAACCTAGAAGAAATTGAAAAATTCCTAGATGCATGCAACCTACCTAAACTGAACCAAGCAGACCAATAAAAAGCAGAGATAAAAGCAGCAATAAAGAGCCTTCCAACAAAGAAAAGTCCATCACCAGCTGAATTCTACAAGACCTTTAAGGAAGAACTAAGTCCAATGCTCCTCGAATTATTCCATGAAATAGAAAGAGATAGAATATTTCCAAACTCATTCTATAAAGCCAGTATCACCTTGATACTAAAACCAAATAAAGTTACCTCAAGGGAAGAAAATTATAGACCAATATCATTGATGAACATAGATGCAAAAATTCTTAATACCATACTAGCAATTCACATTCAAAACCACACTGAGAATATTTTACAGCATGACAAAGTTGGTTTCATTCTAGGGATGCAAGGCTGGTTCAACATTCGCAAGCCAATAAATGTACTTCACCACATAACAGAACAAATGACAAAAATCACATGGTCACCTCAATGGATGCAGAAAAAGCCTTTGACAAAATGAAATACCTACTCGTGATAAAAAACACTAAAGAAATCAGGGATAGAAGGAACTTACCTCAACATCATTAAAGATATATATACTATAAACTCAAAGCTAACATCATAATGAACAGGAAAAAATTGAAAGTATTCCCTTTAGCTGGAATACTTACTTACAAGTGTAATTACACTTGTAATCCCAGTACTTGGGAGGCTGAGACAGTAGGATCACAGGTTCAAGGACAGCCTCAGCAAGTAGAGACTCTCATCAACCTAGTGAGACTCTGTTTCAAAATAAGAATAAAAAATAGGGGCCAGGCATGGTGGTGCACGCTTGTAATCCCAGTAATTGGGAGACTGAGACAGGAGGATCCAGGTTCGTGGCCAGTCTCAGCTACTTGGTGAGGCCCTCCGCAACTTAGTGAGACCCTGTTTCAAAATAAAGAATAAAAAAATAGGGCCGGGTGTGGTGGCACACACTTTTGTAATCCCAGTACTTGGGAGGCGGAGACCCCAGAGGATCCAGGTTCGCGGCCAGCCTTATCTACTTAGTAAGGCCCCTCCACAACTTCATGAGACCCGGTTTCAAAATAAAGGATAAAAAATAGGGCCAGGGGTGGAGCTTGGAGGTACAACACTCCTGGGTTCAATCCCTAGTACCGCAAAAAAAAAAAAAAAAAAATAGGGCTGGGGGTGTAGCTCAGATGTACAACGCCCCTGGGTTCAATCCATAGTACCGCAAAAAAAAAAAATAGGGTTGGGGTATACTTCAGAGGTAGAATGCCTCTGAGTTCAATTCCCAGTGCCAAAAAATTTTTAAAAAAAAATAATAATAATAATAATAATTTTTTAAAAAGAAAATATTCCCTTTAAAATGGGGAACAGGACAAGGATGCCCACTATCCACACTGTTATTCAATACAGTACTTGAAATTCTAGCCAGAGCCACTGGGCAAGAGAAGAAAATTAAAGGGATACAAATAGGGGATGAAGAACTGAAATTATCTTTGTTTGCAGATGACATGTTCCTATATTCAAAACATCCAAAAAACTCAAGCAGAAGCCTTCTAGCGCTTATAAACAAATTCAGCAAAGTAGCCAGATACAAAATCAACTTACAAAAATCAATAGCTTTTCTATACATCAACCACAAATCCACTGAAAAAGAAATCTAGAACACAATTCTATTAACAATAGCCTAAAAACAATATTTAGGAATAAATCTAAGGAGGTAAAGGACCTCTACAATGAAAAATAGGGCCGGGGGTGTAGCGCGGAGGTAGAACGCCCCTGGGTTCAATCCCCGGTACCGAAAAAAAAAAAGAATACAACAATAATAAAAGCTGTCAAGGATGAGGGCAAATAGGAACTCTTATACACTACTGATGGAAGTATAAATTAGTACAACCACTATGGAGATCAGTATGGAGACTCCTCAAAGGAAAAGGAATGGAACCACCATATGACCCACTCCTCAGTACCTTTTAAAAAGAATTAAAATCAGAATACAACAGTGATACATGCATATATAGCAGCACAATTCACCATAGCCAAATTATGGAACCAGCCTAGATATCTGTCAACACATGAATGGATCAAGAAAATATGGTGTATATACACACAATGGAATTCTACTCAGCCATAAAGAGAACAAAATTATATCATTTTCAGGAAAATGGATGGAACTTCAGAATATTACGCTACATGAGATCAGTCAGTCTCAAAGAGTCAAGAGTCATATGTTTTCTCTCATATGTGGAAGCTAGAGACAAATAGGAAATAAAAGGGATTTCAGATAAGTGAGGAGAGAGACCAGTAGAATAGTGGAAGGGGGTTGAAGGAAGAAAGTAGGAAGTAGAAAAAGGAGAACTGAGCTGGGCGTGGTGGCGCATGCTTGTAATCCCAGTACTTGGGAGGATGAGACTGGAGGATCCGGGTTCGTGGCCAGACTCGGCTACTTAGCGAGGCCCTCCACAACTTAGTGAGACCCTGTTTCAAATTAAAGAATAAAAAATAGGGCTGGGGGTGTAGCTGGGAGGTAGAATGCCTCTGGGTTCAATCCCCAGTACTGAAAAAAAAAAAGAAAGAAAAAGGAGAACTGACAAAGGAAACAGTTCAAATAATGTTAAGTCCATATATGAATGTAACCCTACTAATCTCACTAACATGTACAGGGAGGGAAGAGTGAGAAAGGTAGAGCAGGGAGTAGGCTGGGTCATGGAAGGAAACACACCAAGTGCTGTACACATGAATGTTTGTATTACTTTGAACCTCACTATGATGTATAATTACAATGCATCAAAAATATATTTAAAAAAACTTAGTAAGCCGGGCGTGGCGGTGCACACTTGTAATCCCAGTACTTTGGGAGGTGGAGACCGGAGGATCCAGGTTTGCGGCCAGCCTCAGCTCTCTCTCTCTCTCTCTCTCTCCCTGTCTCTCTCTCTCTCTCTCTTTAGCTAGTGAGGCCCTCCGCAACTTCATGAGACCCGGTTTCAAAATAAAGTATAAAAAAAAAAATAGGGCCGGGGTGTAGCGCGGAGGTAGAACGCCCCCTGGGTTCAATCCCCGGTACCACAAAAAAAAAAAAAAACTTAGTAAGATCCCAAGTCATTGTGTGAATTCTTCTTTAGAAAAATTGATAGAAGGATAATGATCCGAAAACTGTTAAATAATGAAGGATGAGAGGATTTATGCTTACATACAAACTACACATATTGAAAATGCATGCCACTACCTTGGAAAACAACAAATTTTCTCATGTATCAAAGGACAGGTTCTGAAAAACTCCCAGGCTCTAACATTTTAATTACATTTTTAAACCATGGATCAAAAGCTAAAACTTTTTGAAATTAGATTAGCATATCAAACCTCATAAAGTTATCTAAGAAAGAGAAGAAAAATAACTATCTTTACCTGATCATACTAAAATATTATAAAGATAAAAATATAGATTATTGATAATCAGTCCACTGTGGATATGAATACATATTATATATGTAATACTGGAGATTGATAAGATCTCTATCTACTTAAAGAGATAAATACTAATAAACAGCTAGACAAATTTAAAAAGCAAATTATAGTTACACAAAAGAAAAACTTGTCTCCAATATATCTCTCCTAGAACACATTATACAAAAAGTTATAAAAATTATAAATACAGATAAAACTTTTTATAAAAACCAATGGCATATATATTTATGAAGTAATATCTTCTTTGATTTTTAATTATAATTAACATGTACAAAAGCCCATAAACAAAACAGAGACGTGAAACTTAAATTACAAGAGATACCTACTTTAATAACAGATGGCATCTTGGAATTTAGGTTATCATATGTAAAATGCAGACGAGTTCTGAAGGAACATTTGTACAGTAAAGGATCCTGGTAAAATTCTATTTTACCACTGGCATTTCGTTTATCAAGACAAACTGTACAGTCAGAAAAATTGATAACCTTTCTCAGCACCAGATCAGTTGCTAAAAACAAAAGAAAAATTTTTAAGTAAAAAAAGAAAATTAGAGGGAGAGGCAACTATAATTTATTAGTATAAGTAGTAATCAAAATAATAATAGCAGCGAACAAGATTCATGGATCATAGTCAGCACAGTGGCACACACCTATAATCCCAGTATTTGGGAGGCTGAGACAGGAGGATCACAGATTCAATGTCAGCCCTAGCAATTTAGTGAGAGTCTGTTTCAGAATAAAAAATAAAATAGGGCTGGGGATGTAGCTCAGAGCCAGAACACCCCTGGGTTCAACCCCCAGTGCCACCCCCCCCCAACAAAAGAGATTCATGGAGCATCTTTTAGCACCCCTTAGTTATTACTCTCCCATCCCCTCATTGTCTCCCACCCCAACTCTAACCATTCACTAACCTACTTTCTGTCTATACAGAAGGGCTGAACAATCCATATAAAATAGAATCTATAACATGTGGCCTTTTTGGTTTCTTTCACTTAGCGCAATGTTTTCAACGTTCATCCAAGTTGTTCCATATAGTAGTACTTCTTTTTTTATAGCAGGTATTTTTTTAAAAGAAGTAAATGATAGGGCTGAGGGTATAGCTTCGTGGTAGAGCACTTTCCTATCATACACAAGGCCCTGGGTGCGATCCCCAGTTCCACCCAAAAAATAAATAAATAAATGATAAAATTTAAGGAAGTAGTTAAATCCAGGAGGAAGAAAGGGGGTAGGATGGGAAAATCACATTGGTTGGGTTACCTACTATTAATATTCTAGTTATTTTTTTCAGACAGATGTTCACTACACCATTTAATAAATTTGTTACAAAAATTCCCTTGTCAATATTAAATGTTACATTAAAAGTTAATGAAAAGGAAAATAATGTCTACCTCAGAGGGTTAAAGGATTAAACAATATAATTAATGTAAAAGATGAACCACCAGGCCCAGCAATTAACAGGAACTCAAAATATAGAAGAAGCTATTTTTAACGGCTTATAGCATCACCATCATGAGATTTCCCATGGTATCATATTTGATTCTCACAAATATATTAGTGTGTTGGTAGTAGTGAGTATTCACATTTTGCAAATGACTTATCCAAGGTTACTGGTCTCAGCCTCCCAAGTACTGGGATTCAGGTATGCACCACCACGCCCAGGGGCCTGGCCCTTTCATTGAATACTTCTTTCCAGAGGATAACAAGGCATTAACAATACATCAGAAACAATGCTTGGGTCTTTGCAAACACTCATTTATACCTCACAACAAAGCTGTGCAGTAAGTATTAATCTCCATTTTCAAAATATGAAGTCTGAGGTTTGGAAAACACACAAAAACGAAAGAAATACATTCCAGTTCTGCTAGTTTCTAATTGTATGCCTTAAGTGGAAAAGTACTCTTGAGACTCAATTTCAGTTTGCTTTAATCCTTTAACTAGAACTTAACCCATTATGACCCACTGCCCTATATACAGAGCACTTATAAAAATGCGAATTGAGCAACAAATATACCACTTATCACTGAAATATTCAAGGAATTAAAAAACCTGGGACTTAGTGGGTTAAAATGAATAAATAAATGTATGCCTAAAGGAATAAGAAGCAACAATATCATAGATGGGATTTAGAATTAGAAAAATTAACCCAGACATGGTGGCACACGCCTGTAATTCCAGTACTTGGGAGGTTGAGACAAGAGGATTAAAAGTTCTTGGCCAGCCTTGGAAACTTAGTGAAACACTGTTTCAAACTAAGAAGTAAAACTGGGCTGGAGGTATAGCTCAGAGGTAAAATGCCCCAGGTTCAACCCCCAGTACTGTGCACAAAAAATAATAATAATTAGAAAAATGAATGTAAATAATAATACCAACTTATCTAGCACTGACCAAATACTTTTAGAAGTCTTTTCAGTGCATTAATTTATTTAATAAAACAAATCTAAGCCAAGCATTGTGGTGCGTACCTATAATCCCCACTACCTGGGAGGCTGAGACAGGAGGATTGCAGGTTCTAGGTCAGACTCCACCACTTAGCAAGACCCTCAGCAACTTAGTGAGACCCTGTTTCAAAATAAAAAAAATAAAATAGGGCTGGGGGTGTAGGTTGGAGGTAGAATGCACCTGGGTTCAATCTCCAGTACCGCAAAAACAAACAAATCTATATGGAAGGTCCTAGTGAATCCCTGTTTAACAATGAGGAAACTCAGGAACAGAGAAGTAATTCACCCAACGTCATACACCTACTCTGCTGGACAGCCAGAATTCAAACTCAGTTAATTCTAACACCTTGAAAAAATACATACCACCACATGACACACATAAAAAGTGTTCACATAGTTCCTTTATTTCATCACCCAAAAATATTTATTCCTTACCCTATCAGAACATGTAAGAGAATTATTACTTATTCAATTAATATCTCTCCTGACAAACTTAAGCAGTGTCTATCTTCTTTACAGCTGGATTATCAGTACTTAACACAGTGCCAACCACATAGAACATAAATAAAATAGTAACAAATAAATAATAGTTATTAGCCGGGCATGGTGGTGCGCGCTTGTAATCCCAGTACTTGGGAGGCTGAGACAGGAGGATCGCAGGTTCGCGGCCAGCCTCAGCTACTTAGTGAGGCCCTCCACAATTTAGTGAGATCCTGTTTCAAAATAAAGAATAAAAAATAGGGCTGGGGGTATAGCTCAGAGGTAGAATGACCCTGGGTTCAACCTCCAGTACCGCAAAAAAAAAAAAATGTGCTCTAGAATACACAAGCCTAAAACATAAACCAATCAGATATATTATTTTGTTATTATAAAGCTAAGCAACATGCTACTTTTCCCCCTTCAAAAACATCTAAAATTCAAAGTAAATATCATCTAATTTTTATTGCTACACACATGACACTGTTGCGGGGGGGGTGCACCAAGAGCTGTGCATGTATGTTACTGTCAACTTGAATTTCATTGTGATATGAGACTATAATGCACCAATAAAAGCAAACACAAAAAAAGCAACACATGACACTATAAAATATTATTTAGCACATTTGGAACAATTGAGTGTGAGGTAAAGAATATAATTTAAGAACCTTCAAAAGCAAGTCTAGGTTTTCTTAATCTAGAGTCTTATTTCCTCCTGCAATTATACACTCAAGTTTGTACATGTGTATTTTTTCCCACACAAGAGACATAAAGCTTTTATTAGATTTACCAAAAAGCCAGTTGCAGCCGGGCGTGGTGGCGCAGGCTTGTAATTCCAGTACTTTGGGAGGTGGAGACCGGAGGATCAGGGTTCGTGGCCAGCCTCAGCTCTCTCTCTCTCTCTCTCTCCCTGTCTCTCTTTCTCTCCTTAGTGAGGCCCTCCGCAACTGCGTGAGACCCGATTTCAAAATAAAGTATAAAAAATAGGGCCAGGGGCATAGCGCGGAGGTAGAACGCCCCTGCGTTCAATCCCCAGACCGCAAGAAAAAAAAAAAAGCCAGTTGCCCCCCCAAAAAAACAAAGATTAAAAAATCAAAGCAACTGTTTCATTTATGGAAAATTATACATTATCTTCTTGATATTTACTCACCAGAAATATCCATGAATGCCCGATCCCATAATTCACCCACTGTATAGCATTCTGCAGAAGTGATATTGACTGAAAGAACAATATCATCTTCAACATATTTTAGTATGAGATTATTTATAACAATGTTTACATTATTTACAACTCGTCTAATCAGACTCTGCACATATCCTAGAAAGGAGAAAGGAGAAAGGAGAAAGGTTCAATTAGCCACAAGTCTATCAAAAAATAATTATATCTTAAAATGCTATTAAATTTATAATGTATGTGAAAGGTGGGTATTATTATTTTGTAAAGAGGAAACTGAGCCTCAGATAGGTCAAAAGACTTGCCAAAACAACATATACAATATATTAGATGAGCTTCCTTTTGAACCCGCTACCATCATCCTTTTACTCATTTACCCATAAAAGTATCCAAAAGTTATACCTGAGGGAAGAAAGATAGGGGAAACATGACTATCCTAATGGATTCAACCATATTTACTTAATAACCTGTAATACTGAAACAGAGAATGGAGAGAATATGAATCAAGAAGAAAACACAGACAGGAAGTATTAAAGAAAGATTTAAAGAGCAATACAATGAAGATGACAAAGAAAAAAGTATGGAAGGAGAGAGAATGGACTGTTTTAACAGGATGAAAACACAGGGAAATAAGAGAAACTGAAACATGGTTTTTAAGAGCTCAAAACAACAAAAGTAATTAGTGAATATTCTTTTTCTCCATAGCTTGCTTAGAATCTTCCATCTTTTTCTTTTAACTTCATACTACTGTGGAATAATCCATAATTTCACAAGTTTCCCATACAAGATGTATATGGACACATTATTGAGGAATGTATCAAAAATATAAATAAAACTAAATATAAACAGTATTTTAAAGACAGGAGAAAGATAAAAACTTTTCACTGTACTCAAATGTACTTTTCATTATGAGTTCTTTCAAGAAATAACCACACACTTGTGTTCGTGTGTGTGTGTGTGTGTGTGTGTTGGTGTGTGTGTGGGAGGGGTACTGGGGACAGGGCATTCTACCTCTGAGCTACATCCCCAGCCCTATTTTATTTACTATTATGAAACAGGGTGTTGCTATGTTGCCAAGGCTGGCCTTGAACCAGTGATCCTCCTGTCTCTGCCTCCCAGAATTACAATTACAGGTATATGCCACCACACCCAGTTCATGTTTGTATTCTATAAACCAGAACTTTACTGAACAAAATCAAATCAATCTCTATCAGAAGATGACATTTAAAAATACCTACATTAGAGCCTGCTGGGAGAAAGCTTATTTAAATCTATTCAACCATAACATGTTTGCAAAAACCAACTACTTCATCTATTCGCAATGGATGCAAGTAGGAAAGAAACATAATACAACTTAGGCTCAAGATTTACTCAAATATATGGAAACTATTAGCAGCTTTCAGAGTGCCAGTTATGCTATGAAATTAACATGCAAAATATTAATAGGTTTAAAGTAACAAATACTTTTATGATAGTAAATGCTAAAATATTTCTCAATGAATCAGTTTCAAATAAAATTTTAAACATAAAAATTTTCAACCTTTTAAATACACACTCCATGTTCTTACTACTCAACATAAATGTTTAAAAAAGTAAATGTTTCCAAAAGGTCAGCCAGCATGACTAATATTGATTTTCCTATTTCTGAAAAATAGGTATTCAATAGGGAATTCATACAATACTACTTAAGAGTTCATGAGTTTTTATCATCTTCAAAACAAGATAGAGTAGAACACTGGCGAAAATGTTTAATGCAAAGTACCAGAAACATAATATGTACCACTCCTGCTGATGAATTTTTCATCCATATTTTACTATTTTCCCTCACGTTTTCATTCTGTAACTAACCTACAAGTTGAGATGCCTAAGTTAATTCACCGAAAAAAAAGAATCAGGTATCTAAAAGAACTTCTTCTGTAGATGACTGTTTCCTTATTAAAAATGCAATGCCAAGCTGGGCGTGGTGGTGCACGCTTGTAATCCCAGTACTTGGGAGGCTGAGACAAGAGGATCACAGGTCCGTGGCCAGCCTCCGCTACTTAGTGAGGCCCTCCACAATTTAGTGAGACCCTGTTTCAAAATAAAGAATAAAAAATAGGGCAGGGGGTGTAGCTCAGAGGTAGAATGCCCCTGGGTTCAATCCCCAGTACCGCAAAAAAATAAATAAATAAATGAAAAATAAAAATGCAATGCCAAATAAGTAATCAGGACTTATCAATGGAATATATGATACACTATATATTTCATCCCTCATAATAACTTGATTGTAAGCAAGCTACAGGAATAGTGTCAACAGATCCAATAGCACCATCAGTTCACATTTAAAATATTCCTGGGAGTATATGTGTCTAAATAACATAATAATCCAGGTCTAATCCACAAGCATCGGAAAAATGGAAGGACACCTTAAGGATGAGAAGCTACACGACTAAATGTAAGGTGGCTCCGAAACGGCCTGTGACTAGTCAACCCTTCCAAAAATTCTTATCCACCCCTCTCATTATAAACCCCATTCCCCCAAACACACACACATCTATGCCCACGGGACCAGAAGAAAACACTGAATTTTCACTGACTTCACTCATGTTTTTCCTTCTGTTTAAAATTCTTTTAGTCCATTCTCCCTTCCTGTTCAGTCCCAGTATAACTGTCCCCTCCCCTACACCCTCTTCTCTGATGTCCCCCATTTATTTTTTTAATATTTTTCCTCAGTTTTACTATTTTCCCAAATCAACACTAAGGAGAATTGTCTCTACCACTTTTCTTGGGCTTCTGTTACTACTGTCATTTGTTTATGTATATGTATACTTCTCTTCTCTGCTAAACAATTAAATCCTAAAGGGAAAAAGTTATATCTTATTTATTTCTCTGATATTCTTAAATTGAACAGCATGCATCAAATAATTTTGGTTACAAAGAGACAGCATCTGAAATTTAGTCATATTGGTCACTGGGAATCCAAGGTGCGCCATATCAGAAACTCCGTGCCTGATGACTTGGTTACAGTACCTAAAAACATCTTAGTCGAGTTTTTGGTATAAAACTTCTTCAGGGATTATGCAGTATCATATAGGAAACTAATGTTCAAACAGTTAAAAGGAGAGTAGGTTATTTATGATGTTCTTGCCTTTTGGAAGGATGAAGATGTTATAAAACCATATTTTTCAAAGTTTAAGAATAAGAAAACTTTATTGTCAATAAAACATAAATTAAAAAGCATTCATCAAATTTGATGACTACATAATAATTTAGGACTGTTACTGTAGGAGCTAAGGAAAATAGCTGTGAGTTGATGATATTCTCTATCAGTATTTTTTTTTTTGTTTTTTTGAGACATGGTGCCTGTTACCCAGGTTGTTCTCAAACTTGTGGGCTCAAGAAATCCTCCCAACTCAGCCTTCTGTGTAGCTGGTACTATAGGTGTGCACTACCCCACCCGACACTATTAGTATTATTACTTAAGAGAGTCACAGAAGTTCTCAACAAGTAAGGGGGAGGAAGGAAGAAAAATAAGTGTAAGTATTCATAAGGAAGAAAAAATTACCATTTCACAAAGATAATATTTTCTTATACAAAATCAAAAAAAGAAACTGAAAAAAATGTGAAATATTGATTAGCTAATGAAATATTAAAATTAGCTTTCCTACACAAAAAGGTAAAGCAAAAACAAAAAATGGTAAAAATGGCAAGTCAAATTAGCAATAAAATGTATAAGACAAATAGCATTTTCCATCTATGAAAGTTTCAAGGAATGTTTTTTAATAATAAAAAAAAATAGCCCTACATCCAAAACATGCTTGGAAGAAAGTATTACCACAGAGCAGTTTTGTCATACATGCCAAAGTCCTTACAATTACTTGTAAATTTCAGCCAGGTAAAGGTATGCAGCTGTAATTCCAGCACACAGGAGGCCGAGACAGGAGTATCACAGGTTCGAGGACAGCCTCAGCAACTTAGCAAGACCTTGTTTCAAAATAAAAAAAGGCTGGGGAGTAGCTCAGAGACAGAATGCCTCTGGGTCTTATCCTTAGTATTCCTCCCTGTCTTTCCCAGTGAATGCAGCCATAAGACCTGGAGAGAATGTGTGAAGCAGCTACTTCAGGATTCTGGAATAGTAGAAATGAGAAGGGAAACAGGAACAAGCAAGAGCTACAAAGATAAAACAACAACTAAAATGCTAGATGTAAATTCAAATATATCCGTAATTACATTCTACTTTCAATTGCACTGTGGTCAGAGAGAACAGAGAGGAGGATTTATGTCACAGTGATACTTTGAAATTTGTCAAGACTTCCTTTCTGATTATGTCTGTCAATGTCTATAAAATAGTCAATATGTCCATCAAAAGAATGTACACTATTTTACATGCTGGGGGCAGAGTTTGACATGTTTCTACTAAAACAATCTTAGGAGCCGGGCGTGGTGGCTGGCGCTTGTAATCCCAGTACTTGGGAAGCGGAGACCGGAGGATCCGGGTTCACAGCCAGCCTCAGCTATTTAGTGAGGCCCTCAGCAACTTAGTGAGACCCGGTTTCAAAATAAAGGATAAAAAATAGGGCCAGGGGTGTAGCTCGGAGGTAGAACGCCCCTGGGTTCAATCCCTGGTACCACAAAAAAAATAAAATAAATAAAATAAAACAATCTTAGTAACTTTAATATTCAAAGATCCAATTTGGGTTTTTTTCTCACTTAATCACATTTCAAAGCTAGATTATAAGGTTAATACAGACATTGTACAATTTTTTTGGAGAACTGTTCCTTTATTGTCTCTATTACTTATCTCTATTAATGTGCCTTGTCTTTATTTTTATTTGGCTTCATCTTCATTCTAAAAATATAGGCTTCTTTTGGATATGATTTGTCTGCTATGTCATTTGTCATCCTTTCATTTTCAATTTTCCATGCCTCTTTGTTTTATGTGTGTGTTTTAGATACCACACAAACCTGAACATAACTACTCCTTCCTTTTGGTGCCCCCAAAATAAAAATATATTACTTGCACTTCAATGGAGCTCTTCCTTTTGCTTGTGCTGTGACTGGTAGTTTACAAAGTCTCCAAAACAGTTAATTCTTTACATGCAAAGAGAGCCTTTGGTGAGTAGCTCTACTACATTGCCACAGATTTAGGGAACTGAATAGCTTACCCTCAATAAACAATATTTTGAAATTCGATCTAATTAGAATGAAACAGAGACTCTCCAATTACCACCTTTACTGTAATAAACAAAATATAAACATCAGCTAGCTTGAAGGTTAACAACAAAATAATAGTTTGAGGCAGAGTCTATTTAAAAATGGATTCATAGCTGGGCGTACGGGCGCACACTTGTAATCCCACTACTTGGAAGGCTGAGACAGGAGGATCACAGGTTCGCGGCCAGCCTCAGCTACTTAGGCCCTCCACAACTTAGTGAGACCCTGTTTCAAAATAAAGAATAAAAAATAGAGCTGGGGGTGTAGCTCAGAAGTAGAATGCCTGGGGTTCAATCCCCATTACCGCCAAAAAAAAAAAAAGGATTGATACATTCATGAGAAAGAACACCTCTATGTCAGAGATGACTAGCTATCCATCCATTATTATACCTCCCCTTCCAGAATATGGAATTGTTACTAAGATATAACTTCCAAGACATATATAATATCCATGCAGAGTTTCCCTCAATGAAACCTGAGGAAAGTATGTTTCACTTCCAGCCTGGAGATATTAAGAAGTAAGTAGGTCTTCTACAGACTGTCCTCTTGAATAGGCTGAAAGCATCAGAATCTAAAAGCTGATCTAGAGGATACCAAAGCCTCCAGATAAAAGTAGCCTGGATTCCTGGTAGCACAATATTTTCATACTGGTACATAAGACTATGAAGACCTTGACCTAAACACATCATTAACTTAAAGGAAATGCATATGCTTTAAATCAGTTAAATTCAATCTCTTTTTACCTTTTCCCAATAAGAAATATACCAATTCTCAGCATAAGCATATGAATATACAAATTTCTTGAAATATTATTTACTACATGCCAATATGCTGTGAGGTTTTCTATTCTGTATCATTTATTTTTAATTGCTTACCATGACCCACTAAATTGCTTTAACAATGCACTGTGGTCAAGATCCACAGTCCAAAAAAGATCATTCTGGATAACAAAAATAGAGATTGCAAAGAGGATGTCAGGTACTGACTTGTATTCTTTTCCAATGAGAAAGCCACTCATCCTTCAAAGAGGTAAAACAAACGCCTGTGTATTGATAACACTAAAGCTTTTCTCAGAATTCATCTCTCACTTCATATAAATCCTCAAATTCCAAAATTGTAACCATAGATCCCAGAAGAAATAACATTGCCCTAGAAAATTCTGAAAACAGGAATTTATCCCTACTATGAAATAACTTTAATATGATTCCCAGGCAGGATACAGTTGCAAGAAATAAGTCCTCAATAACCATATGGATTACCTTTTAAATAAAATAATTTACCATTTATCTAACTGGATTCTCAAATTATCCCTTTTTTTTCCCTTTGGAAAAATTACATTTAGCTGCTCTGACTACCAGTAATTGACCAACAGATTCAGTTACTTCTTAAAGCAACTTCCTATGATTTATGTCCACATAAAAGAGGATGTGAGTCTTCCTGTTAGGGTAAGGTAGAAAAACACATGCTAATCCCAAAGCTACCTCAAGTAGTTCAGGTAGAACACAATTCTGTTTTATGCCACTAAAAATAAGTCAAGTGTCATAAATCTGACTATCAATCTAAGTTCTAATACAGGTTCTAAAGAAGGTTCTAAATCTAGGATATGTTTTGAGTGCATGCAGGTTAACAGAAGGTTTCTAACTATGGAATCAAGAAATGCAAATAGCTTTAAATTTTTCTTAAGCAAGCTATTTCTTAGGAGAAACAAAATAAAGAACAATAGTAAACAAACCTAAAACTGACAGAGAGGAGGAGAGCTGGGGGAGAGGAAAAGGGAGAGAGCATACAAGAGCAAGGCAGACATCAATGGCTCTATACCATAAGCAGGTTTAGACAATTTTGAGGAAATATGTAGTCAAATTTGGAGAAATAGAGAGGTTGTACATTAATAAGTAACAATAAATGGCCAGTTTAATTTAATTTACAATTTAACTTTCCAAAGATTTTTCCCAAACAGTTAATTAGTAAGAAAACATTGAGAAAGTTCTGCAACAATCACACTAAGCAGAATTGGAAACATTTAGAAATAAAACTTCTTCTTCTGGTATCTTCTCCAGTTTATACCAATTAAATCTACTCAAAAGCCAGATGGACTACCAAATTTGTTAGGCACAGTTCTGAAGAATACAAAAGATCAGCACTAACATCAATATAGCACCAGCTAACAATGTTCACTTCAACTATAACTTAGGATGTATAAATTTTAGAGAGGTGGGGCTACAAAATGGTATATCTAACTCTAACCTCTGACAATAGATGGTGCCAGAAGACTGTAAAAAATTAACTAGGTTACAGAGTGGTGATGCACATCTGTAGTCCCAGTACTCACAAGGCTGAGACAGGAGGATTGCAGGTTCGAGGCTGAGACAGGAGGATTGCAGGTTCGAGGCCAACCTCAGCAACTTAGTGAGACCCTCAGCAACCTAGCAAGACCCTGTTTGCACATAAAAAATAAAAGGGGCTCCAGGTGTTGCTCAGACATAGAATGCCCCTGGGTTCTATCCCCAGTATCCCCCAAAATTAATTACATTAAAACCAATAGAAATCTTACAATCCTTTGGCACAGAAAACATGTTTATACCAATGTCTACTGTACCTTACAAAAACTGATAAACAACCCCTAACTGAAATGGCAGCAATGCACTTTGGCCAGAGAGCTGACACATAATAGTCTTCCCCCCCTTTATTAAATATTTACCAAAAAACTGTTTTTTGCAAGCTACTACTGTCCCAAGTAAATAAAAAAAATCAAGCCGAGCTTGGTGGCGCACGCTTGTAATCCCAGTACTTTGGGAGGCGGAGACCAGAGGATCCGGGTTCGTGGCCAGCCTCAGCTCGCGCACGCACGCATGTGCGCACACTCTCTCTCTCTCTCCCCCCCTGTCTCTCTCTCTCTCTCTCTCTATTTAGTGAGGCCCTCCGCAACTTCGTGAGACCCGGTCTCAAAATAAAGTATAAAAAATAGGGCCGGGGGCGTAGCGCGGAGGTAGAACACCCCTGCGTTCAATCCCCGGTACCGCAAAAAAAAACAAATCAGGAAATAAAACAGTTAATATATAAGGTCTCATCCATTTCCAAAATCCTGTAATTTCATTAATGAATTTTAGAGCTTCCAGAACAATCCAACATCTTTTCTGTTAGCAACACACAAGGAGAAAAAGGAGACCATGAGTCTTTGCTGAAACTATAAGAAACTCAAAGAATAACTTGCTGCCAAAAAAAAAGGATCAAAATCCAAATGAAAGTTGTGAGGAGCACGGTCCCAACTTGTTTTGGAAGTAATTCAGCAAATACATATACATATATGGCATAAACCTTTTATGACAGTAAAGAAGATTGAAAATGTATATTCTAGAGCCGGGCGTGGTGGCGCATGCTTGTAATCCCAGTACTTTGGGAGGCGGAGACCAGAGGATCCGGGTTCGCGGCCAGCCTCAGCTCTCACTCTCTCGCTCTCGCTCTCTCTCTCTCTCTCTCTCCCCTTAGTGAGGCCCTCCGCAACTTCGTGAGACCCGGTTTCAAAATAAAGCATAAAAAATAGGGCCGGGGGCGTAG
>PVJS01024517.1:9865-28714 GCA_004027185.1 Glis glis
ACAAGGGAAGGGGGAGGGCAAGAAAGAAGGAAATTAATGGAATTACTATCATAAACAATATGTACATGTGAAAATATACCAATATCATTCTTGGTACTTCATATGGGTGGGGGGATACGGGGGGGCACTAAGAGCTGTGTGCATATATGTTAACATCAAATAGATATTCATTGCAATGTAAGACTCCAATGCACCAATAAAAACACGTTAAAAAATAAAATAAAATAGAAAAAAAACAAAACAAAAGATAAAAGGTGTAGTCTTTGATTATTCATAGGAACCAAGAGGCAGAAGTAATCCAAATGTCCAGAGACCAGTGAACAAAAAGCAAAGTGTGGTGTCTACATAAGATAGAATATAATTGTCTTAAAAAGGAAGGAACTACTGTCACATTCTAGAAAGAAGAGCCTTGAGGACATTGTAAGTGTAATAAATGAGTCACAAGAAGACAAGTACTGCATGATTCTGCTCCTAGGAGATAGCCGAGGCAGTCAAGTTCAAAGAAACAACTTAGAATGGTGGTTGTCAGGGGCAGGGGGTGAGGATCAGCAGGGGATGGTTGGCTAATGGGTGCAGAGCTTTAGTTCTGCAAGATGAAAGGTTGATTTTCTGTACTCGATGTTACTAACTGCACACTTAAAAATAGTTAAGGAAGTGAATTCCATTACAAGTTCTTCATGCTTAAAAAGAAAGAAAAGGTCTGGGTGTCGAAGTCAGATAAATCCAAGTTTTTTTTGTGTGTGTGCTAGGGATTGAACCGAGGGGCATTCTACCTCCAAGCTACAACCCAGCCCTGTTTTATTTTTGTTTTGAAACAGGGCCTCACTACTTTGAGGAGAGTCTCACTACTTGCTGAGGCTGTCCTTGAACCTACGATCCTCCTGTCTCAGCCTCCCAAGTACTGGGATTACAGGCATGTGCTACCTCGCCTGACTAATAAATCCAAGTTTGAATCCCAACTCTACTGCTGATGGGCTCCTCAACTTTGGCAGACTTACTAACCATGCGAATCCTCAGGGTCCCATCTGCAAAGTGGAAGCGATAGATCATAAATTTGATGGAATGAAGAGATAATTTAAGTCAATCAACAGCCTGAACAGAGTGAGTTACTGTCAACAAGGAAATAAGATTTGCATGATTACTGCTGGTACAATGAGTGATTTCTAAAACAATTATAGTTTTTAGTGTTTTGCTGTGTTATTTTATATGTAGTTCAAATGCAATTTTTTGTATATGAAGGAGGTATCAGAAACTTTTTGTAAAGATTCCTCCAGTTTGCTCAAGATGCAGAGTAGAGATCTGAATGCCTTCCCAGGTCCTCTTCCCGCCCTTCTCTGTGCCCAGGAGGCTGATGGGGATGGTGTAAGGGCTGTACCAGTAGCCACCCTTATCCTCCGGCTTTTGTTTGGGTTCATGACCACACATTTGTGGTCCCCAGCAGAAGACTGGCAGGAGGAGGAGAAGCGAGGTCCCAGTAGTGACTTTCTTTGGCTTTCCCTACGGGTCCACTGCAAGTTGGCCGCTCGCCTCTGTGGAAGGCACATGGCCGTCAGGCTACTTGCTGCTCCTTACAGTCTCTCTCCTATTCTTTCTGTGCCCTTCATGGTAGCCACACTCCTCTTCACCCCAAGTACTACATCACTTTTTGTTGCTGTTTGGCGTTATCCATACCCTAATATGTAGGCCCTTCATCGAACTGTTCAGATTACTCTCCTTAAATGCATCTGCTCTCTCTGAAATCTTGTACTTAAGGTGCATCAGCCAGGAAGAGAAGAGGCTCCAGGAGTAGGCTGATTACAGAGTACCAGAGTTTCAAACCAATATTTCTGATATGAAAGGATAATTTCATATAGGCTTAGCACAGGGATTCATTGGCTCATTAATGTCCTTTTTTCCTGATCCCAGCTAGTCAGTCTCTCTCTCTCTCTCTCTGTCTCTCTCTCTACACACACACACACACACACACACACACACACACACACACACACACTGTTCCAGCAGACTCAGTTGGGTTGTCAGCTAATGACCTGTTGATAAGATGTGTTGGGGAAGTGCCCTAGATTTGGAGTCTTGATTCTGTTGCTTACTCATTGTGTGACTTTTGAAAATATATTTTCTAAATTGTCTAAATTGTCTCATGTGGAAAGTTGTAAGTACTCCTCATTTTTCTTAGCATATAATTGGGGTCAAGTAGAGGCAGGTGAGATTACTATATAAAAGGTAAAGCTATATGTAAGTATGTTGTTTGTTATGATGAGTCAGTATCATCATCCACTTTTCTAGAGTGTTCCTAGGCACTCTTACCACTTGCCACGCTCTATGAAAGCAGTAAAAAGGAGAGGGAGAACTGTCAGTTCCCTGGGGAAGACATTAAATCGGAAGTTATGCCTGTGGTATAAAAGAATGCTATCTAGGAATTCAGTGGCATCCTTTTTGGGAATTGGAATTACACAGCAACACTAAGAATCTCACCAGGCAAACAGTGCACAGAAGTGTTCCAGCCTTGGAGAATAAGGTCAAAGGCATGGCGAGCAGGGTGCTTTCAAGCCTGTAGACAAAGAGGGGTGGTGTCACAGGACAGAGAAGAAAGGAGGGGAAAGGAGCTGAGGCATGGCTGTGTGCCGTGACTGTGACTGCAGGACAGTCAGTAACACACGCCACACTGTGTCTAAACATGAAGATTTGCCTCAGTGACAGTGTTCTCATCAAACTTCTGTCCACTCCTCATAAATAAACCATTGAGCTCACCCCTCAGTTCCTGCTCATTCTGGCAAATGTTTTAGTCCACTTTATCTCTCCACATTTCATGCATCCCATTTTCTACTCATCTGCCAGCTGACCCTTCCCTATGGCTGTCTCCCATCATATCTCTCAGGTAACAGCTTGTAGTAACTCCTTGTTTTTTACCGAACTGTCAGTATAAGAACCTTCCTAGCCTGCCTTTTTATGCGTTTGCCCTTATTTCTCTTCCTTGTTGACCCAACTGAATGACCCCTTTTCTCTCCTGAATCTGTGCCATTTTCTCCAAGAGCCCAGGACTTGGGGTCAAGACATCAGGTTCATGCCTAAACTTGGTCACTTACTGACTCTGAAGATTTTCTCATCATTTATTGCTTGATTTCTTCCATTTTGTACTAATAAAGGAGAAAAGGGGAAATGATTATGATAGCTTAGATGAACTCCAGATATTAACTGTGCAGGTGAGTGAATGTTAAGTAGAGCTTCTTTATGTGGGGCTGCCTTACATCAATGAAGAATTCCTTGTTCCTTTGCCTGGCAATCTTCATTCCTTATCCCTTAAGACTTTGGTATATATTTACCCGCTTCTTAAGCAACTTTACCAAGTCTAGAGTTGTCGGTCCCTTTTCTGCAGCTCTCTATCAAATTTGTCTGTTTATGTGACTCATTCAAATTCTATTCCAGCATCTAGTATAATGTATTCAATGTATCACAACTCAGCATTCCCTCCACCCCAGGTGAACTCCATCGCATTTAAGTATTATTGGAATCTCAAAATAAAATGTTTTACATATAATTTTCAAATATATATTTGTTCTTTAAGTGAGATATGCACTCCAGGTAAATTCCTCATCATAACTTCAGTGAAAGAATAATGTAGAACTTAAATGAATTATCAAAAGAGAATGGAGATTTTGTAGATTTTCAGCTAACAATATGTTAAAATATGTGTGGCCATCCTGTATAAATTTTTATTTTATGCAGTTTCAATTTATTTATTTATTTATTTATTTATTTATTTATTCATTCATTTATTTATTGTACTGGGGATTGAACCCAGGGGCATTCTACCTCCGAGCTATACCCTCAGCCCTATATTTTATTCTTTATTTTGACACAGGGTCTCATTAAGTTGCTGAGGGCCTCACAAAGTAGCTGAGGCACGAACCTGCTATCCTCCTGTCTCAGCCTCCCAAGTACTGGGATTACAAGTGTGTGTCACCACGTCCAGCTCAGTTTAAATATTTTTAACAAATTCCTTAAAACTTCAAAAAATGTTTAATTTTGTATAATTTTAAAATGGACAAAATAATCACATAATTTAAAAATATGAAGCATTGTTAAAAAAGATACAGTGAAGTCTCTTCTTCCTGTTTCCTATTTACTTTCCCTCCATGATAAATAGGTAACTACTATTAGTTTATTTCTTTTTTTTTTTTGCGGTACCGGGGATTGAACCGAGGGGCGTTCTACCTCCGCACTACACCCCCGGACCTATTTTTTGTACTTTATTTTGAAACAGGGTCTCACGAAGTTGGGGAGGGCCTCACTAAGTAGAGAGAGAGAGAGAGAGAGAGAGAGCGAGAGAGAGAGAAAGCTGAGGCTGGCCGCGAACCCGGATCCTCCAGTCTCTGCCTCCCAAAATACTGGGATTACAAGTGTGCGCCACCACACCCGGCTTATTAGTTTCTTATATAACAGTAGTGAGATATTTTCTATGTGTATACAAGTGAATGTGGGCATATATTTCCTTATGCTGTTTTACACTGTGTGTATGCTAACTAAATAATATATTTGGCAGGGGCCTTTCCATATCTAATTATGAAGAGTTTGCACATCCTGTGAAGGGACTGTGTTCTTTCATTGTATGGATGTGCCAGTCTCCTGTGCATAGATATTTAGGTGGTTCCTCGTGTTTTGCTATTAAAGGCAGTGCTATAGTTGATAATCTGTACATAATATTTTACATGTATCCAAGTAGATCTGTAGGGTACATTTCTAGATGTGAAGTTGCAAAGGAAAAATATCAATTTAGTTGTATTTAAAGAGAAATTAAGTAGTTTTAGTAAAAATTTGCACTACTGAAAATTTTATACTGGAAATTTAACTCATTCAAATCCAAAAATTATTTCGCTGTTTCATGTATTTGGTAGGTTAGACAGGGAAGAGGCCATTGCTTAGGCAGCTCTGAACTGGACCAGGGCAAAACAAATGAGCAAACAAGAACCAAAACACACGTAATCACAGACGCCCTGTTTCTGAGATGATGGAGATTTGGTGTCTCTGGTTTGAACACATAGCATCTTAACCCTAATCACGTACTTCCATGGTATTGGTATGAGAGCTCTGTATACCATATGTAATTTGGGGGTTAGTGAAAGTCAAATCCCTCCGCATTTGACCTAAAAAATGTGATAGGATTTCTTCTGTGGTTTGTCCTTCCTTTGCCATGTGAATGTCAGGTCTTTCCCGCCCGTGGGAAGGGCAGAAGGGTAGTAGCATGGGTTTGGGAATATGAATCTCTCAGTTAGGGGCAGGCATACATACTAGATAGCTGTCTCAAGATTTTATAGATCATCTAGTACAACTCCCCTTTTTTGCATTGTACTTTATGTGGCTTCATGAAAACAAACTACTGATAATTCTCAATTAGAAAATGTAAGATAGTTGATTAAATAGCACCAATTAAAATGAAAGTTCTGACCAGTTTTGATCTTTAAATTGGAAGGCACTGGGCCTGAGAGCAGCAGAGCAGCCACGATTTAAACCAGGTCTCTCTGACTCTAGGGTTGGGGCTCAGGCCTCTTCCCATTGCTGTGTAGACTGCAGAGGTGGGGCTCAGGCCTCTTCCCACTGCTGTGTAGACTGCAGGGGTGGGGCTCAGGCTTCTTCCTATTGCTGTGTAGACTGCAGGGATGGGGCTCAAGCCTCTTCCTATTGCTGTGTAGACTGCAGGGTTGGGGCTCAGGCCTTTGTCCACTGCTGTGTAGACTGCAGAGGTGGGGCTCAGGCCTTTTCCCACTGCTGTGTAGACTCCAGGGTTGGGGCTCAGGCCTCTTCCCCCTGCTGTGTAGACTGCAGGGTTGGGGCTCAGGCCTCTTTCCACTGCTTTGTAGATTGCCATGGATGCAGTAAATGCAAACATACATGTTTTCAACAGGGCATCAGGCTTACACACATATTTAAATGAATTTTAAGCAGTAAGATGTTAATTCCAGCATAATTCAAGCCTTATTTTTTAAAACCGTATTTTAGCAACTTGAGATTTGTAAAGTGGAGTGTGTGTATGTTTTAGAGAGGAAATTCAGTACGCTTTATAGATTTTCTTTTATTTTCCTCTTTAAAATCATAGATATGCACAAATTGTAATATATGGCAGAATACATGATTTTTCTGTGTGTGTGTGTGTGTGTGTGTGTGTGTGTGTGTGTACCACTGAGTATTGAACCCATGGATGTTGTACCTCCCAGCTACCCCCTCAGCCCTATTTTGTTTTTAATTTTGAAACAGGGCCTCACTAAGTTGCTGAGGCTGTCCTTGAACCTGCGATCCTCCTGTCTCAGCCTCCCAAGTACTGGCGTTATATATGGCTTGATTTTTCTAATTTTTACATCTTACTTGTATGGCTTCAAAATGTTGAATGTTAAATATCATTGATATAAGGCTCAATATTTGAAATTCTAATTTTATGAAATTAAATGTTAAATTGGATCTCTGTTGTGAATCTGAAAACCTATGAAAATCTTTGTTATTTGAAAAGAAAGTAAGTAGTTAAATTTATTTTGACACGTATCCACATAAACAAAAAAAATTTTTTTGGAGAACATTTTAGTGTACCTAATTTTGTTAAATCTTTAAACTATGCCGAAGGTTTTTCCAGTTGTATTTGTAGCATAAATGGATAACGAAAGGTGGGATTTATTTTCTTCTACTAATTAAAACTGAAGCCATGAATTATTCTACTTGATGAAGCAGCTGACGTGTGACTTATTGCTCCTTACTGAGAAAAATAAAACTAATTTAGTTCATTTATACCATTAGTTCTACAATTTTCAAGCTCTGTTTTTTTTTATTCATGGAACACGTCTGAAATAATACATGCGTGTAAAATTACCACAGAAGTATGGGAAACAGGAAAACTTTTCCTTTGATATCCTGTTATATTGTCTTAAATGTTTGCCTTGTACATATGTTATTTTATGGAAAAAGTCAACAAAAATTAAAGGTACTCTTATTTACTGGATATTGTTCTTATACAGATTTTAGTTAGAATATCTTTTCCAGGATCAAAATGTAATATAGTACAAGAAAACGGACAACATGACTCACTAGCTCACGTGGTACCTTACTGTTTGTCTCTTCCTAGAGACGTGGTCAGGAGGGTAGATGTCTCTCACAGTCCTTCCTTATCTTCGGATCCTTCTCTCCTCTCCTGGCTCCATCACCTGTAATTCTTCTTGTGTAGTGTTTCCTCACACTTTCCAATGCCAGCTGGATATCCAGCAATTCAGTTCTGGAGTCAGAGTCAGATGCCCTATACACACGCACACACACACACACACACACACACACACACACACGTGCACATGCACATGCACACGCACATCCATAAGTGTGCAGAGATTTGAAGGGCCCTGTCCTGCAAAGCTGACCCACATCACTGCCGCACTCCAGCCACAAAGGCAGTGCCCAGGCCACGCACGTTTCTGCCTGTCTCACTACAAATCTGGGTATTCCACGATCCCCTCAGGTTTGATCATGTGCTATGATGACGCACAGAGCTCAGGGAAACACCTTGAGGACTTTTACTAAAGTTTGGTCAAGGAGAAAGTGTCTCTGACAACATCCATAAATCACCTAAGAGTTCAACATTTTAGAACCAGGTCCTGAGATACTCTAGATACTAGATACTCTAGGTTTTTTTTTTTTTTTTGCAGTACTGGGGATTGAACCCAGGGGCATTCTACCTCCGGACTACACCCCCGGCCCTATTTTTATTTTTTATTTTGAAACAGGGTCTCACTAAGTTGCGGAGGGCCTTGCTAAGTAGCTGAGGCTGCCATGAACCTGGTTCCTCCAGTCTCAGCCTCCCAAGTACTGGGATTACAAGCGTGCATCACCACGCCCTACTAGATACTCTAGTTTTAAAAATGAAAAACCCGAGTCCTAACAGGTGTACGTTTATAAAATCACACAATTATGGTAGCATATCCAGGACTAGGATCTTGGAATCTGTATGTCCTGCTTAGTGTCCTTTAAATTGTAACAATTCCTTGTTGCTCACTGAAAATTGTTGTTTAGTAGACAACAATTTGGTAAGAAATGGGAGGCTACAGTAGTTGGAGCGAACCTGCCCAATGGTTCTATGAAGCCCATTGACTTCTTTAGTGGTGACTGAATCCTCAAATTCGAAGCCTTCATCTTTAAACGCGTCCTCCATTTATCCCAGGATACCATGAAAATCTTTCTTTCTAACTCTAGACTGCACTGTCCCACTCTCTTCAGATTCAGACAGACCTGGGATGTAAATCCTGCCTTTGCCCTTAGTCATGTCACCTCCCCTAACTTCCTCTGTGATGTCCTGGGGATTGACTTGTCATGAGTATGAAGTGCCTGGCCCAGGGATTGATTGTACATATGGAATTCTTAACTGTTCCTAGCTCAGTAAGCAAAGTGGATGGACACAAGCCTCTCTGGACAGCTGCTGCTGTCTTCGGTTCCTTCTCTGTGCTGCTGCAGTCCTTCTCTGAACCTAGCGTTTTGCAGTTGTTTGGAGCCCGCAGCCCCTGTGCCTGCTCATTCCGCAGTCACTCAGTCTCCTGGCTGTGCCTCTTGTACAGCCCAAAGCCTCAGGCCCTGAAGTGAACGAAACAATATATTGATATTTCTAGGCTCTGGAGCTTGTACATACAAGGTTGAATGAAGAAATAGATTTTGCCTAAGAGAAATCGGTTCTGGTCAAAGTGGTACGACATTTTCTCTCCATTTAAGGGTAGTAGTGGAGTTGAACATAAACTGTTTTGTGAGTATCAAGGGGTGAATGATCGACTCTCCCATTCTTGCTGCTCCATTGAGGAATGGGACAATTGCACAGAAAAAGTGATTTTTGATGAAGTTGAGACTTGAAAGGAGATGAAGATGAAACCATCATTGTGGCACCAGGCATAGAGCCAAGAACATTAGGGAAGACGTTAGTATGCTGTTGATAATGTGCCATGTGTCAGGAGGTGAGATTTGGCCGGGGAGGTGGGCTGATGGAAGTTTATACAGGGCTTTTAGTGCCATCTTGGAGTCCCCTGTTGACTGTACCAGCCTTGGGAAGCAGGCAAGGTTGGTAGGAGAGACTGTACTGTCAGCCTTTCTCTAGGATTCCAGGAAGCCCCAGGGAACCTCCTTCTTTTTAATTTTTATATTTTTGTGTGTGTGATCTAGTCTGTTATTCGCCTCCCTAAGTATGGGCAGTTGAGATTTGACTTTGTAGAGATAATATGTGCATTTCTCCATTTATGGAGATTCATTATTAAAATAGGAAATGTGTCGTTACTTGAAACACTCATGGCGTTCTCTATTTCTGCATTTGATGCCACGCCACAGCAAAGCTAACCAGAACGTCCATCCTGTGCAGTTCAGGGTCATACTCTTCATGGTTATCTTTTTGCCTCCACAGAAATAGAAAAGTTTCAAAAAGGAGAAGGCAAGGAAGAAGAAAAGTACATTGATGTGGTGATTAATAAGAACATGAAGCTGGGACAGAAAGTGTTAATTCCTGTTAAACAGTTTCCTAAGGTAAGACAGTGAGGACTGCTTTGTAGATGTATTAACCTCAATCACAGGGGAGCAGATGGTTAATATATATTCTGTTTGGTATTTTCTAGAGATATTTTCTCTTAGCAACCCCCCCAACATACACTCAATTAAAAACTTAATTTTTTGACTTAATAAGTTAATTTAAAACTTATTTAGTGGACTTAGTGATTCTCTCTTTTCTGTTTGACTTTAGTGTGAGTTATGGAGCCCTAAGAAAATATGTTTATATGAGTTATACTAGTGATTTGGGCAACTTACCTTTTACTTCAATTTCCTCATTTATAATATGAAGTTGGATGGGTAAGAATTAAATAAGATTATCCACATTAAATGTTTACAACAATACTTAACACATATATGTTCAAATATATCTTCTCTTCTAATTTTATTTAAATCTCATCCTATTTATCCTTTTTTTTTGAATGTCCACATACGATTCACACATACTGTTGTATATATCAGTAGTTCATTTCTTTATCATGCTGCGTAATAATGCATTACCACACTTTATCCATTTGCCTAGGTGGTTTTCAGTTTTGGGTTGTTGGAAATTAAATTGCTCTAACCATTTCTGTACAGGCCATTTTCTGACTGTATATTTTCATTTCTCTTGCATAAATACCTAGTATTGAAACTGCTGTGCATTTGTTTTATGAGAATTTCCCATACTTTTCTTCCAGAATAGTTGTACCTTACCAAATGTCCACAAATAAAGCATACAAGTTGTGGTTTCCCTATGTCTTCATCAATATTTGGTGCTGTCAGCTTCATTTTACTCATTTTGATGGTATATTGGTATCATTTTGTGATGAAGAATAATAATTTCGTGCAGTTTTTTCATATACATCTAGGGATACATCTATCCTCTGTTGGGAAGTCCAGATCTTTTATCTGTTTCTATTGGGATGTGCGACTTTTTTTTTTATCACTGAGTAGTGGGAGCTTTGTACATATCCTAGATACAAGTCTCTTGTTAGAGATATGTTTTACAAATATTTGACTTAGTCTATGGCTTACCTATTATTTTCTTGATCAGAATCTTAAGATAAGCCAAAGTTTTTTAATTTTGATGAGGCCTAATTTATCAGTATTTTCTTTTATGGTTATTGCCTTCTGTGAAATAAGAAATCATTGTCAACCTTAAGGAAACATTTAGTCTTTGGTAAGTTATAAATATATTCTCCTGTGTTTCTTGAAAAGCTTTATGATTTTAGCATTTACTTTAAGACATGATGTATCTCAAATGAATTTTTGTATATAGTGTGACATAGAGTTTTGTTGTGGTTTGAAGTGTCCTCCCAAAATCCATGCATTGGAAATTTAATTTCTAATGTATATGTTAATGATGTTTGGAGGTGGAGCCCTCGGGCAGTCATTAGGATTAGTGAACTCATGATGGAGAGGGTGGGCCCTCTCCATCACATTAGTGGCTTATAAGTAGGAGAGAGACCCAGACCAGTGTGTTTAATCTATTCTCTATGAAGTGTCTGCCTCCCTGTTATGATGAAGCAGGAAGGTCCTTACCAAACTGTAAGCAGACGCTGGTGCCAAGCTTTCGGATTGTCTGGCCTCCAGAACTATATTAGTCAAACTCCTGTTCTTTATAAATTACTCAGTCTCAGGTATTTTGATATAGCAACAAAAAGTAGACTAAGATAAAGGTCAGGTTCATTTCTTTCCCCATATGACTTTTCCCAGCATGACTTGTTGACAGATGTTTTCTCTCCATTTACTATTTTGATACTTTTGATGGAAAGCAGATGAATATGTATTTGAGGATGTATTTCTGAGCTTTTTAATTCTGTTCTATTGATCTGTTTATGGATCTTTACCCACCGGTACCACATTGTCTTGCTTATTACAGTTTTTTATAGCAAGGCATGAAGTTACATAATGTAGTATCCCTCCAATTTGTCTTCTTTTCCAGGATTGCTTAATTATTCTACGTTCTTTACAATTCCATATAAATTAAAGAATTCATTTTAATTAATTTTCACAAAATGACCTGCTGGGATTATCATTGCAATTACATTGACTCTGTTGAACAATTTGGGAAGATTTGACATCTTAGCAGCACTGAGCGTTCCATATCTGGAGTATGGTGTATCTTTCCATTTATTTAGATATCGTTTAAATTCTCTCAGCAGCATTGTATGCTTTTTGGGTGAGGGTCTTATATATCCTTTGTTAAACTTATCCCTAAGGGTTTTATGATTTTGACACTATTACAAATTTAATATATTTATTTTTATTTTCTACATTTGTGTTTCTAATAAAAAATGTGTATATTGTCCTTATTATGTGTTGCTTTGCCAAATTATTATTTTTAGTAAGTTTTGTAGATTTCTTAGGACATGATCATATCCATATCACCTGCTTAAACTGTTTTATGTCTTCCTTTCCAACTTTTGTGCCATTTATTTATTTTTCTGGCATTGTTGTATTGGCCAGTATCTCTATGCAATGCGAAGTATGAGTAGTGAGTGTAGGAATCCTTCTCTTCTTCTCAGTCAAGGAGGGAAGCTTGCAGTATTTTACCATTGAAGCCTACATCGGCTATATGCTTTTTTTAAATCCTGAATGGTGATCGTGAATTTTCTTTAATGGTTTTTCTGCACCTTGAAATGAGCAGAGGGTTTTACTTCCTTATACTTTTTACATAGCAAATTTTAATTACTGATTTTTTAAATTAAATCATTTCATTCCACAGATAAACACTACTTGGTAATGGCATATCATCTTTACATATTGTTAGATTCATTTACATCTATGTATATGACTGATACTTGCCTAAATTTTTTTTTCAGAATATTTTTGTATGGTGTGTGTAGACATGCATATGCGCATGTGTATGCATGTTACTAGGACTTGAACCCAGTGGCATTCTATCACTGAGCTATACCCATACCCCTCCTTTTTTTTTTCCTAAGTTACCGCATGTTGACCTCGAACCTATGATCCTCCTGTCTCAGCTTCCCAAGTATTGAGATTACAGGTGGGTGCCACTGCACCCAGCTTTTTTTTTTTAAGATTTTGATGTTAGTGTTATATTGGTTTTATAAAATGAATGAAGAAATGTTCCTTTCCTTTTTTCTCAACCAATATATGTCAGATTGGTGTTATTTTTCACTAAATATTGGATAGGATTCCCCAGTTAAGCCAGCAGTGCCTGGAGTTTGATGATATATTCAATGTCTTTGATCAATGTAGTCAGATTTTCTATTTCAAGTTTTGTGAAAATGTGTTAAGGGATTTGCCCATTTCATCACAAGATTTGAGCTATTGTTTCTCCAAATATATATATGTATGTATATATGTATATATATATATATATATATATATCTCCTCTAACCCTTTTTCCTTCTGTTCATACTTCAGTTGAATACATGTTTAAACGTTTAATATTCTCATTGAGGTTCCTATGGCTCTGTTTATTTTTGTTGTTTTTGTTTAAATTATTTTTCTGGCTCTTCAGGTTAGATTTCTACTACTGCTATATCCTGTTTTTCTTCTTGGCATTGAATTCGGTACATACTAAGCAAGTGATCTACCACTGAGCTATACCCTCAACCCCTTTTTAGAAATTTTTAAAATTTTTGTTTCTGCTAAATTGCCCAGGCTGTCCTTGAGCTGGTGACCCTCATGCCTCAGCCTCCTGAGTAGCTGGGATTACAGTTTGCACCACCATACCTGGATCCTACTGCTGTATCTTAAACTTGAGTTTTTTCTTATATTGTCTTCATTTTCCTCTTAACTCTATCGTGTAAATTATTTATGTTAGGTATTGTATTTATCTGTTTCAGGATTTACATTTGAGTGTGTTTGTGTGTGTGTGTGTGTGAGAGAGAGAGAGAGAGAGAGAGAGAGAGAGAGAACAAACATATTCTTCTCTCGGGAATTTTGGTTTCTCATGTTACAAATTTATTTTCCTTTATTTTATTGAGTACAATTAAAATAGATGCTTGAGCTGGGCATGGTGGTGCACGCCTGCAATCCCAGTACTTGGGAGGCTAAGACAGGAAGATTGCAGGTTCAAGGACAATCTCAGCGAGTAGTGAGACTCTCATCAACCTAGCAAGACCCTGTTTCCAAATAAAAATAAAATAGGGCTGGGGGGTAGCCCGGAGGTAGAATGCCCCTGGGTTCAATCCCCAGTACCACACACACACACACACACACACACACACACACACACACACAAATAGATGCTTAAAAGTCTGTCTTTCTTTGAGTTGTGAAATCTTCATCATCTTAGATTTATCAGGCAGTGATACTCGTATCTGGATCGAGAGTCTTATTATTCTAGTTCTTCACATGTTGGATAATTTCAAATTGTATACTGAATATTGTGAATGCCCATTATGGAAATCTGGTTCTGTTTTATTTCTCTGAAATATATTGATGTCTTTGAGCAACTAATTAACTTGGTTAGACTCAGACAGCAAACATTGTTTGTTGGATAGGAGTTCAATTCTTTCCGCAGTCTGATTTTTGCAGTTGCTCAGTTTTTGAATAATTGATCCAGAGATTAGCCAGAAATTTTGGTAGATGTTTTACACAAAACTTGGGAGCTGGGCATGGTGGCGCACGCTTGTAATCCCAGTACTTTGGGAGGCAGAGACCGGAGGATCCGGGTTCGCGGCCAGCCTCAGCGCTCTCTCTCTCTCTCTCTCTCTCTACTTAGTGAGGCCCTCTGCAACTTCGTGAGACCCGGTTTCAAAATAAAGTATAAAAAATAGGGCCGGGGGTGTAGCGTGGAGGTAGAATGCCCCTGGGTTCAATCCCTGGTACCGCAAAAAAAAAAAAAAAAAACTTGGGGATCCCTAACTCTTACTCTGTCTTTTTCAGGATTCCTCTCTCATGTTTTAGCACTATAGTTGTCTTAAACTCTGCTACTCAGGCAAAAAGTTCAAAAATTAATAAATTCACCCCAGGCTGTTTGCTTCTTTTATATCTTGACTCTCTTTCAGAATCTTCTGAGTTTTTATTACTCTTCTGGGCTTCAGATTGTTGACTTTTCTATTTCATTTAGTTTAGGAGTTCATAGTTAACACCTATGGGTGGTCTGCTTGTGAGGATACTTCTCAGCCTTAACCACAGAATTGGGCAGATGCTTTTTCTGTAACCAGAAAAACAGTTATGAACATTTCATAGACAGACTCATTACTAAACCGAATATGGCTCATGGAAACCTTTAAAAATTGATTCCTTATGTTCTGAATATTCTGTATGCTTGGTGTACAATAGGTTGACAGGTGAACAGATACAGTCCCTGTCTTTAAGTAGATCATAGTCTAGTAGATGATGATTAACCTGAAATTAACTTTATCATAATTTATTGTGTTTGATTTAGAATGTGAAATGTATGGAATAAAATCCCTATTGCTTTTCAGTGTCCGCTTTGATGAGGCAGGGGAAGACCAATTATAATTTCTGTGTCAGACAAGAAGAGTCCATTGCAAGTATTGACAGAGTCTGAGACAGATTGCTTAGGAGTCTGCAGCTTTCAGAATGCTGAAAAAGGACATTTGTGTTTACGATCATGGAGCATGCACGTTGCAAGCCAGCTTTGCACGAAACCTAATGTAGTGCTGCTGTCAATTTTAGGAAAAAGCTTTCCTGCTTGTGTCTGTTCACAGGCTGAGCTGGAGGAGACTGAGGCTGCCCCTGTGCATCGCACTGAGCAAGGGACAGCTTAATGAGGAATTGACGCTGGCCTTATTCTTTCAGCTTCTCAGGCCGGGGGAACGGCTACTTGTAAAACTCCATCTAATAAAGTGATTTCCATTAATTTAATAATTTTCTTTTTGGATACTGGGTATTGAGCCCAGGGGCATTCTACCTCTGAGCAATATCCCCAGTCCTTTTTTTTTTTTGAAACAGGGTCTCACTAAGTGGCTGAGGCTGGCCTTAAAACCTGCAATTGTCCTGTCTCAGCCTCCCAAGTACTGGGATTATAGGTATCTGCCACTATGCCCAGATAATTATTTCTTTTTGTTTTTATTTTTGTTTTAAAACAGGGTCTCCTAAGTTGTGGAGGGCCTCACTAAATTGCTAAGGCTGGCTGAGAACCTGCTATGCTCCTGTCTCACCCTCCCAAGTACTGGGATTACAGGAGTGTGTCACCACACCTGGCTTAATAATTTATTTTAATGAACCATTTTCTACACTCTTTCAATGGCACAGCGTTAACTATAATATGAATTGCTTGGTATTCAAACCTTAAAGTGCATTCATTCTCTTCAGTGATTTTAATCTTTTCAAGCACTTTAATATACGCATATTGTCTGAGCTCATAATGTGTGAAATTCAAAGTAAGCACACTATTATTATTATTATTTAGCTTTTCAGTTAAAGAAATTGTTCTTGCTCCCCTGCCCCCTCCAAGGCTAAACCCTAACCTCTGGTGAGCAATGTCTAGATGGAAGAGTTCCATTAAACCAAGTCAGCATTGGAATGAGATACTCTGTGAGAAACTAGGTAAAAGCCTATTACATGCGCCGGGCATGGTGGTGTACGCTTGAAATCCTAGTGCTTGGAGGCTGAGACAGGAGGATCACAGGTTTGCAGCCAGCCTCAGCAACTTAGTGAGACCCTCTACAACTTAGTGAGACCCTGTTTCAAAATAAAAAATAAAGCTGGGCGTGGTGGTGCACATTTGTAATCCCAGTACTTGGGAGGCTGAGACCGGAGGATCCGGGTTCTTGGCCAGCCTCAGCTACTTACTGAAGCCCTTTGCAACTTAGTGAGACCCTGTTTCAAAATAAAGAATAAAAAATAGGGCTGGGCGCGTAGCTCGTAGGTAGCATGCCCCTGGGTTCAATCTCCAGTGCTGCAAACAACAACAACAACAACAACAAAAAATAAAATAGGGGTGAGGGTGTAGCTCAGAGGTAGAATGCCTATGGGTTCAATCCCTAGCACCCCCCAAAAAGTTTTGAAACTTGTTGATGTCAAAGTAGCCTGATATTAAATAAAAATTACTCAAAGATACATATATTTACTTTCAGTTACTAAGCATATTTTCCTAGTATTCATTAAGTCTAGGGACCCTACCATTAAGTAGAAGGTCATTATGGGTTGCAGGAATTTATAAAGCTTCTTGGCCTAGTTCCCTTCTCCTTTAATCCTGTGCTCATGTTGACCACCCATGTTGTAGTAGGAATTGGAGCAAAGTGGAGTTATCAGTAGCAGTGGAAGGGATCATTTTCAGAAGCTGCTTGTGTCTGTGCTTTTGGGGTCTGTGACACATAGCCCTTGTCATAAATTTGGAAAGTTTTTAAAGTTAGTGTGGGCTAATATGCTAGTACTTGAACAGTATTGTGGAGGCATTTCAAATGCTAATGTATGCTTTAGGTTTTCCCTTATTCTCCTGAAGGTGTTTGGTTATTGAGTCAGGAAGCAGCTTCTGAACTTATATTTTTAAGAGGAACCCCAGAACAGCCAGGCATACAGTGAGGGCTTCTTCAAAGAATTGAATCTTGTCATATTGGAGGTTTATTATCACAATGATTTTTCTGAAACAAATGCATAATTATAAAATTTAATGATTATGGATAGTTCTCCTATCAACTCCCTAAAGAATCTCTTTATATTCAAAAGACTCGAAATAGTCCAGTAGATACACTTTGATCACAAATAAATTCAGAAGTTACTAATCAATGTCTGATGAATACTGTCGTATAAACTGTATAATCACATCTTTATACTTTGGGAACATGATAGAGGATAGGTCTCTGAGTATATTGCTGAACCCCAAAATAAAAATACTTTTAGTGCTTTCAGAATATATTAATAACTTATATTTGGATATTAATTCATTTTTATTTTGACTCTGGGCCTCATAAAGATCACCAAATTAGATCAAATGAAAATTACATGTCTATCCTGGTATCGGAGATAGGGAATTATGAACTTAGTCCCACTTTCTATGGTTTTGAATGTATACCCCCTACATTTATGTATTGGAAATTTAATCCTCAAATTCATGTTAATCGTGTTTGGAGTTGAGGCCTCTGGTAGGTAATTAGGATTAGATGAGATCATGAAGGTGGTGCCCCATGGTGACAATAATGTCCTTATGAGAAGACTCAGAGAGACCTCTGCTCGCACACTTGCCATCTCTCCATTTTGGACTTTCCAGCCTCTAGAACTGCTAGCCAAATAGACTTTTATTCTCTATAAATTGTCTAATCTCAGGCATTTTGTTATAGCAACAGAAAACAGACCCAGACAACTCTCTTCTAAGACTCACAGTCTACTAGAAGGAAATGACAGAAATTCATACCATGGATTAAACTCTGAACTTTTATCAAAACAAGTAATTGATGCCTAATTACGTGAGACAAGGGCCACATACTACAAAGGGCAGGTGAGAAGCTTGGTCATAGAATAGAGGAAGTCAGGCTGGGGCGTGAGCTTGACTTTGTCTTGTGTCCAGCTCCTCTGTCCACTAGCACTGAGTATGTCCCCTTTCTTTCTCATTGTAGAATGTCATACCCAACACCTGCTTAACACTTCCGTTTGGATGTCCCACAGACATCATAGGTTTGTTGTGGCCTCTTCTTGGCCCATGTGAACCTTTTCTTGTGTTTCCCATTTCAATAAATGACGTGTAGCTCAGGGCTCCTAAGTGTCTGTGCCAGACACCAGGACATCATTTTTGACCACTCACTGCGCCCTCCCCTCATCAGCCTTCTCTCGTACACCTTTCAGGAGCCATTCCTTTACTTCCTAGGTTGGCTTGCTTCTGTCTTTCTCTCTTTGTATTCCTTGGTCACACTTTCATTTAGAACATTATCCTTCCTCACCCAGTCTATCCTAATAGCTTCTTAGAATGGAAATGTCTTGCCTTTGGTTTTAAGATTTCCAGTTATTTTCTACATTGATAGTCACACTATTGTCCTTTGGGATATTCTGGATTAAAGATTTCAAATTCATTTATATGTGGTCAGTGTAGCTTGCTTTTTGTTTGTTTTTGTTTTTCGTTTGTTTTTTGTCATCCTACCCCTTCCACTAGCATCTCCAACTTTGAACAAATGGAAAGTAAAAGTACATGTGGTAGATTGTTTAGAATTGTGCATTTCTTGCTTGTGCTTCTCCCTCTGTATGTGTATATTTTCTCCATATCATCTTGAAAAGATTTTTGTTCACTTCATTGACTTTTAGAATTAGTGACATCTGGCCGGGCGTGGTGGTGCAGGCTTGTAATCCCAGTACTTTGGGAGGCGGAGACCGGAGGATCCAGGTTCGCGGCCAGCCTCAGCGCTCTCTCTCTCTCTCTCTCTCTCTCTCTCTCTCTCT
>PVJS01024518.1:0-28609 GCA_004027185.1 Glis glis
GGATGTAGCTTCTTGCACATTCATTTGAGATATGGCAGAGTGCACTGGCAGGGATCTTCCTTGAGGGGGAAATAGATTTTCCTTCTGATACTAATTGAATAAAAAAAATTTTTTTAATTGATATCCAAATTGAGTCTCTTTCATTCTAAGAATCTGCTCCCAAGTTCAGGCTGAAGATTTGGATACGCTGTGGTTCTGAGAGGAGATCTGAGCAGGGCACCTCCATGTCTGCCACAGTTACATATTGTCTTGCCAAACTCAGCTACTTTCTTAAAATTTACTGCCAGTGCAAAGTGAACCAAGAAACAGACTTTTTATTTCAGCAGTATTTTCTCCTAAAAGTAAATGCCCTAGCATCAAAAGTGCATTGTCTATAAAAATCCCTTCATCCCTTTCTTTCTAGACACCATATCCAACTATCTGTACTTTTAAAAAAAATCTGTTAAAACTTTGCCATTTTGGTATCTAATAATTTTTTCTTAATGCCTCAAATTTCTCTTCTGATATGAATAATAAGAATACTCTTTTACATACTTCTCACTTCTGTTTTACCATAAATATTGATTAATCTAAAATGATTATTATCTTTTGAATATATTTAAAATTTATCCTTTCTTTGTTCCTTGTGCTGGTAGATTAGTTCAGTTCCCTTATCCTCAGTTCCTTGGATGATTTCAGTTAACTTTCTTTCTGTTCTCACTGCCTCCAGTTTTGTTGTGGTTTAGTTCAACTTCCATACAATTACCAAACACAAATTTGACCTTTTTAGAGAACTTTAATGGCTTAATAACATTTAGAAGGGAAAAAAACATCCAAGCTCCCCTGCATGATATGTGAGGCAATTCATGAAGCCCTCCCACCTTGCTAACTTTATATCCTTCGATTTTCTCTCTCGTTTTATATTCCAGTGCTTTACAATCATTCAATTCCATATACTGTATATCTGTATAAATTTCTTTCCTAGAATGTACTTTTTTGTCCACTTGACACACTGCTGCTAAAAATTTGGTCAGATACCACACCCTCTTTGAAGTTTTTCCTGAATTCTGGTCAGAATTAATCACAATCTTTTGTATTCCTGCTGAATCTCCTACCAGTCTCTATTTACAAGCTCTATGTTTTGTTTTATAATTATTTGTACTTTTTTCTCAAGGGCTCAGGCTATGTCTTATTTTCTTTACAGTCCTTGTATCTAGAACAGCACTTGGCCCATGAGAGGTGCTCAATAAATATTTATTGAACTGAACTAAAGTTGAGTTACATTCTTTGTATTGCCCACAATGTCTACCATAGTCTTGTTGAACAAATATTTGTGTAGTGGGATATAAATGAATAAAATGAAAATATGTTTAAGGAACTGTAAGAAACTTCAGTTTCTATATTTTATAAATGGGTTTATTATTGTTGATATTTACATCTTTTATTTTTATTAATTCATTTTAGTTATACAGATTAATGGGTTTCATTGTGGCATATTCATACATGCAAATAACACACTTTGATCATATCTACCCCATGTCACCCTCTCCCACCCTCCCCACCCCCTTTCTTCTGATTACCCTCCTCCTCTGTAATAGTCTTTCTGCTACTTGCATGTCTTTTTACAAATTCGATTTGTTTTCTCTCTAGAGTTCACATATAAGAGAAAACATGCAACACCTTTCTTTCTGTTGGTCTGGCTTATTTTGCTTAACATTATGATCTCCATCCATTTTCCTGAAAATAACATGATCTCATTCTTCTTTATGGCTTAATACTACTCCATTCTGTGTATGTACCACACTTTCTTCATCCATTCATCTGTTTATGGGCACCTTGGCTGATTCTATAACTTGACTATTGTGAATTGTGCCTCAGTAAATATGAGCATTCAGGTATCTCCATAGTATGCCTACTTTCTTTGGGGTATATACCAAGGAGTGATATAGCTGTATTACATGTTAGTTCAGGTTTTAGATTTTTAAGGAACCTTGATACTGATTTCCATAGTGGCTTTACTAATTTACATTGCTACCAATAGTGTACAAGCATGCTTTTTCCCACACATCCTGATGAGCATTTATTATTTTTTGAATTCTTGATAATAACCATTCTAATTTGGTGAGATGGAATCTCAAATGAAGTTTTACATTTCCCTGATGGCTAACAATGTTGAACATTTTTTTCATAACTATGGCTATTTTTACATCTTCTTTTGATAGGTGTCTATTCAGTTCATTTGCCCATTTATTGATTGGGTTGTTTGTTTTTTTGGTGTTATGTTTTTCTGAGTTCTTATATGTTCTGGGTATTAATCCTTTGTCAGAAGAGTAGCCGGAAAAGATTTTCTCCCATTCGGTAAGCTGTCTCTTCACTCTGTTAATTGTTTCCTTTGCTGTACAAAAGTTTTTTAATTTGATACATTCCAATTTGTTGATTGGTGCTATTATTTCCTGAGCTATTGGAGTCCTATTCATGAAGTAAGTCATTGTCTGTGCCTATGTCTTGAAGTATTTCCTTTATATTTTATTTTAGTAATTTCAAAGTTTTGGGTCTTACATTTAGGTCTTTGATTCATTTTGAGTTGATTTTTGTATGGAGTGAGAGATAGGGATCTAGTTTCAGGCTTCTATATATGGATATACAGTTTTCCCAGCACCATTTCTTAAAGAAGTTGTCTTTTCTCCGAAGCATATTTTTGGCAACTTTCTTAAGAATCAGATGGCTATAGTACATGGGTTTGTCTCTGTGTCCTCAGTTCTATTCCATTAGTCTACTGTCTGTTTTTATGTCAGTGCCATGCTGGCTTTTGTTACTAAGTCTTACCATTTTCATTAATTAAGAGCATTTGCCTTATTTGCTTTACTACTGGGTCAACACCATTCATATGTAAATCATATATGTATATATAAGTGTGATCATGCAATAGGCAAGAACCGAAGGCCTGAATTTTCTTGCAAGAATGTCCCTGAACTGGTATAATTTTTGTTTTTATATAAACTATACCTGAACAATTACATTGGGTAGTATCTGAAGAAAAATGTTTCTGTGGACATCGTCATCAGAAAGACTAAGAAAGAAATGAAATTTCCTTGCTAGATGCCTACCAGTCTTCCCTTTACCCAGGTTGCTAGGTGTTTGTTTCTTCATTTATTCATTCATTGTTTAGCTTTCAGTGGTAAGTAAAAATAGTCCACGAGAAAAATAATAGTAACCATAAGCCAAATAGGTGCCAAAGCCAGGCGTGGTGGCACACGCTTGTAATCCCAGTACTTGGGAGGCTGAGACAGGAGGATCTCAGGTTCGTGGCCAGCCTCAGCAATTTGTGAGGCCCTCCACAACTTAGTGAGACCCTGTTTCAAAATAAAGAATAAAACAGGGCTGGGGTGTAGCTCTGAGGTAGAATGCCCCTGGGTTCAATCCTCAGTACTGCAAAAAAAAAAAAGACTAGGTGCCAGTTATTGTGTGTCCATGATGATACCAAACTTGGCGACTTAATCTTAATAACAACTCTTTGAAGGAGAAAATATAATTTTCTTTTTAAACATGGAGAATTAAGTGGTGGTGTTAGGATTTGAAGGCATAGTAACTGCTTTGAGATAGTCCTATTATACAATTGATTTCAGAATCATTCCTACCCACTTATCTGAAGATTGCTGGTATGATTTATATTGCTGAGTTTTCCCATCAATCCAGGAATTCAATGACCACCAACTTCTCAATTAGATGGTGGCATTTGAAATACAATTCTGGAATCACCATCATATTTATTGCATACCTAATGTATATAGTTAGAACAGTTGTAGTTTTATTCTTATTTTTTCTTTAAGAATTGTTTCAATTAAAATACTAGTGGGTTTTTCCCCGTTCTCAACAAATTAATAGTGAATTGGTGTGGGGAGGGTATCTGCATTTAAATAAATCAACAGTGATAAAATAGTATTGGGTAGATCTATCCATTTGTATAACATTTATAGATGGTTTTGTCCTTTCTTCCTTCTCCCACAAAAAAAGTAAGAGTCAAAAGGCCTGGCATAATCTGGAATAGTTGCCAAGTTCCCATGTAAGGCCTTTATTTTGCTTTTAATAAAGACAGGCTACAAGATAGCCCAAGGGGAACTTCAGTCAGACCTATAGCAGCCTCATTTCCTCCCAGTAGGAAACATGGTGAGGAACAAATGTTTCGAAGACAGATGCTCTAGAGATATTCATGGCAATACTAATGTGAAAAGAGCTAACTTAAGAGAAATTTGGACAAGCATAGCTGGGGCTGAGCTTTGTGTAGAGGCAGGGCCAGGCCTATGTGCTAAGGTTAATCAAAATAGATGATCTGACTATCTCCTAGAATATAAACATCCCCCAACCTAATGGTTCTATTTATGTTGAAAGAAATCAAGAAACAAACTTTGTTAAGCTATTTGGAATAAATCTATGCAGATGGTAAGCAGAACCAGACACTGTTTGAAGTTTTGTGACAAGCCAGGGGCATACACAAATATGATAACTTTTCCTTTTTGAAAGCACTTGATTTTATCAGTTTGTTTACCTATCTGTCACAAGAGAGGATAAACCAAAAAAAAAACACTTGCATAGACTGATATCTGAGAAATGTGTTCCTGGTAGCCGAGAAGCAACAAGAGAATCATATATCAGTTTTCTGCTCTTGGTTAAATGCAATAATAAACTAGTTCTTTGAAAATTACCTTACTAGATGTCAAATAGAATGTGACAGTGGACAGATTTATAGCAAGAAGTAGACATTGTCTATGTAACAAATTACTTTCTTGCACCAGTATTTCATGCCCTGTGCAGATAAATCAAGAGCAATTTGTCACATTTTCAAAATTCAGTCTCATTAAGTTGTTAAACAAAGCAAGTAATTTTGGTACAGAAATTTTCATTCTTTAATCCTCAGCCAAAGGACACCATTTAGACCTCTGACAAACCTGAATGGTTATCGCAGCTGGAGCAGAACTGGTTAAATCTTATTCTGCCTTCCAACAGGGAGCTAAAAGTAATTGCAAAATATTTCGTCCCCCTTGGCTCTGTGTGTAGATTTAAAATTAAATTGGTTCTGGTTAGCAAGCTAGAACAGGGCAACTAAATTGAATTTTCTGAGGAATGTTGTGAATCCTATGTGAAAAGAGAAAACATTCAAAGTTTGTACGTTTCCTGCTATTCTTTCTTTTTACTCTACTTTCTCCTGTCCATTGCACTCTTTCCATACTTTCCTCCCTATTAGTAAGGACAGCCTTAGTAGTATCTCCTTTGGAGTTTTATATGCATTTCTCCCCATGTGTATTTTTCTGAAAGTTTCTGTCACTCCTTCTGGTCATCTTTTCCAAATAATCTTCATTTCCCCAACTGCATATTGCTCCCTTTCTCTTTTCATTCATACAGTTTTCATGGAATGAGATTATTGTGAACATTTTATCAAGTGTGCACAGAGGAAAGGCAAACACAGAAAAGACCAGAGACTGTGACATGTGAAGTGTTAGGCTGTTGATTGTGTTGTTAAAACACGATCATATCCTTTTGATGGTATTTACTTTCAGATGGATGGTGACGTTATAAAGAAGATTCTAGAATCATTTCCTTTGAACTAAGTTTTCCCTCCAATTTTTCTTTGTTATTTTAACATTTATTTTCTTACTGCTTGCTCATTGTATAAAATATGAAAAATTTAGAAAAGTATATAGAACAATATAAAATGGTATATATGTTTATTGAAGTACATAGAAGTATGCAGAAGACAAAATAATTTTACCATCAAAGACATAAGCAATTAATTATTTGGCATATTTCCTTCCAGTGCCTTTTTTTCTTTTTCTCAGAACATATTATTTACTAACTTGTTAAGATTATGCTGTGTATACATTTGTGGGTATTGCTTTATCTTTGAAAGTTTAATAATGAATTTTCCTTAAGTTGATATTTGACATAGGAACCTGGCCATGGGGTGAAGTCCTCCCTGCCCCAATTCTCTCATTGAATGTTTAGTTAGCAGGGCATCTGGAATGTGATAAAATTGAAAAAAGTTTGGCAGCAAATGGATGTCCATCTTCTATTTTCCTTTGCCCTTGAGTATAGAGGAAAGATATCTTAATGTTGCCAAGGTTCAGATTTCTCAGCTTCCACTAGGGTGATTTTTCGTAGGACCTGGGTAACTTTTCTTATTAAAAATTCATTCTATATGTAAGAAGATACTAGATCAGACATACATCTGATGTTACAGCCAGCTACAAAGTGTGGCTGTCCTAGATTAAGAAGTCTTTGCTATTTGGCCTTTAGGCAACATATTGGAGCAATCTTCGTTTTTATTTTATTGTTCCTTTTAGCAACATAAATGCTCCAACTGATTCTAAATTGTGTGGGTTTGAGAAGTTCAGTGTTTTTTGTTTTCTTTTCTTTTGCTTTACTTTTATCGAAGAAATAACACTAGGTCTTGCAATGCTTAAATCCTCCATTTTACGTTTCTAAAATTTCATTTCCATCAATAATCTTATGGGAAAGCAGTAATAATAACAATAATAACAATAATAATTTAGCTGTTTACTTTATTACCCCCCATTATTTGTAGATTGGAGCTCTACAAGTCATTCAGTTGATACTTTGCTTTTATTAAAGAATCTTCCCCTTACTTTTAAGTTCTTTAATATTACCCTTTCAAGAAATCTGTTTAAAAATTCTTTTGATTATCCATCTCAGATGCCCCAGTAAGAGCTTGAAGTTCATTTTTATTGGCTCTGACTCAGGCACCTCCTTGCCATGATGCTATTGATGTTCATCTACATCCCTGGGCATTTTCAGTGGCAGTTGGGCTGATCATTTGCATAGCTTTTAGGCCACTTTTTCTCACAAATGAAGAATACTTAGTATTTTCTGGGTTTTCAGAAAGAATCTCAAAGCAAGGAATATGTGAGTCTTTCTTTGAGGTTGGTTCTTTTTCCAAGTATTATGTGGTCCTGTTTCATCTCTACTGAGTACTCTTGAAGGTACTATAAGGTTTACACAGTTTACTACATAAAGAATAGTTTACAGATGGTATCTGTCCTACAATTTATCTCAAAATTTCTTCCATTAAAACAGATAAATAATTTAACACATGATTGACTTCTAATATGTACAGTACTTATATTACAGGGATAGTGACTATAGCTGGTCATCTTGTTTTGGTTGTAGGACTTCTCTATGGGCTACTCAAAGTTCCCTATAAAGAGATGGGGTTCTTTCAGAATTTCACAACTGCTGTTGTTGCTAATTACATTACAATACTACCTTGAATCTAAGTTACTTAATATAGTTCTTTAGTACATTTCTTTTGAAGATCTAAAATCTTTCAGTGGAGAATCTTAACTGTAACCTAAGAAGTAGAAGGAGATATAAAAAAGGAATATAAACTCACATCAAATGGCATTCCTAGAGGATTCTATTCTATTTGGTTTGGTTGGTGCTTAGCGGAGATAGCTGTTAACAATTCAGTGGGTTGATATTAGAGGTGTTTATTGCAGAGAACAAAGTAGTTGCTAAATATAGGATTTCCCCTCTCTCTGCATCGTCCTTAAAATACACATCCAATTAGTCTCTAAATCCTATTGATGGCAAGTATCTCATGAGTACCCCTTGAATCTATCTCCTTATCCTCAGTGCCACTGTACTGCCAATGCATTTGTTACTAACATTTATCACCTAATATGTAGCCAGAGACTACTAAACATATAATCAGTTCTGAGTCACCACTGCCATGTTGCGGGGGATCCAGCAGCTGCTGCAGGTCAAGAAGTGGGGCCACAAATGAGGTATCCAGAGCTCACAATCAAAACAACTGGACACTATAGCTGGCCAAAGAAGCTCAGACTAAAACTGAGTAGTACTACTTGTAGAGGGAGAAAAAGTTCAAGACCAAAAAAGCTATGACACTGGGATCCCATGGAGACCACTAAGGTGACCATTCTCCAGACCAACTTCTTTTTTTTTTTTTTTGCCGTACTGGGGATTGAACTCAGGGGCATTCTACCTCCAAGCCACACCCCCAGCCCTATTTTTTTATTCTTTCTTTTGAAACAGGGTCTCACTAAGTTGCAGAGGGCCTCACTAAGTAGCTGAGGCTGGCCAAGAACCTGGATCCTCTGGTCTCAGCCTCCCAAGTACTGGGATTACAAGCGTGTGCCACAACGCCTGGCTTCTGGACCAACTTCTGTCAGAACAAGGATGAAGTCTTGGGTAACCTCTTGGCCTTTGTCTTCAACATTCTGTCAGAAATCCACGAAAACTACCACATAAATGGAAAGGAGAAGAAAGAAGCACCTGTTCCATGGGTTAGCATTATGTATGCACTCATGGAATATGAATCTTTAGAGAAGCTCAAGTTCTATTTTTTTTTGAAAAGGCATTATATTATTTCTATATGTTATATAGTAGGTTCCTTTAACTTTTTGGAGAGTAGCAAGTTTAGCTTCTTTGTATGGATTTAGTACTCATACAAAGATTTCATCTTAATGAGTATTAAGTAATCATGCAGTGATAGCTTATCTCTATGTTTTTTCCATATTTGAACAACTTTTAATCTTGCTTTTTTCATGTAGGCCTTTGCTCATGCCTTTTAAATTTTTCATTAAGCCAGGTGCAGTGGCACATTCTTATAATCCCAGTACTTGGGAGGCTGAGTACCACAAATGGATGTAGTTTACTAAACATTTCCATAAGAATGACATATGACTATGTTAGGAGCTGCAAGAAAAAGTGCAAAGAATAAGACTTGACTTCTGCTCTTAAAGGGTTCACAGACTTGTAGGGAGAATAGACACATAAATAATTAGAACTCTTTGCATGTGTAATAGAAGTGCAGAGGTCAGAGTTACTAATTTTGCCTAGGAGAGCTGGAAAAGGCCTCATAAAGAAAGAACACTGGGGCTGCATCTAGGAAGATAAATCGGAGTTTACAGACCAAATACAGCAGGTGTAGTGTGTTCTAGGCAACCTAAATAGAAGAGAGACATTAAGCATTATTTTTATTTTATGAGGAGATTTGAACTCCCAAGTAAGTTCTCCCAGTCTTATGTTTTTACTTGGATATGTTGGATATGTTTTGCATCTCTTTGTGCTTCATATTGAGGGTTCTGAGCACTTTTGGGGTGACTTTTTATTCAAAAAATAGGGTAATTTCTATCAAATAAGCATAACTACAGTGGTGACAGAGATTTTCAATAAATACTAAATGATTATTGGGCATACAAGAAGGAAATGGACATTATTGTTTATTGACTGCCTACCATATGCCAGACATTATTTTTGTACTTTTATACCATGCTTCATACAATTCTTTCAGCAACCCTGGAAAGCAGGTATTCAGATTAACTAGGTAAGGAAAATGAGATTGTGAGGTAATTAACCCCAAATTACAAATGCTAATAAGTAGCGAGATCAGAATTAAAATCCAAATGTGTCTCCCCTCAAAATTTACTATTCCGTCATGCCTATTTATTGTTTTCCTATTGTGTTTGTGGTGTGTTAACATGGAATGATATTCTGTTTTTAGGCCATGCATTGTCTGAGCAATTACACTGACTATTGAAAGCACCTAAAAAGGAAACCTGAAACAATTTGAGAATCTTTTAAGGTTATGAGCTGCTTCTCTGATTCTTTACCCTCTTTTTTTTTTTTACTTTTGGATTTTTCAGTTGAGAACAAGATATAACTCTTCACTTTAGTTTATAAGCACCCAAACAATATACTAGCATTAAAAACAAAGTAGAGCCCCGCACCTCCTAGGTGTGTTGCCCTGAGACCTCAGCTATGAATGTATATTAAAACACAATTCCTCCTCAAAATCCAGTGCTTCCTCAAATTTCATATATTGATCACTTACCTTGATAGCCATTTAAAATGCAGTCTAAGCTGGGTGTGGTGGCACACGCTTGTAATCCCAGTACTTGGGAGTCGGAGACCGGAGGATCCGGGTTCGTGGCCAGCCTCAGCTACTTAGTGAGGCCCTCTGCAACTTTGTGAGACCTGGTTTCAAAATAAAGTATAAAAAATAGGGCCAGGGGTGTAGGTCGGAGGTAAAATGCCCCTGGGTTCAATCCCTGGTACCGCAAAAAAAAAAAACTCAGTCTAGATTGATATAGAAACTTGGGTAAGTTTGAGCACAATATATTTAAGCTTATTTCCACATACAGTTCTCCTCTCAGTAATACACCATTGTACCTACCATTGTAGTTGGTACCTTGTTAACCTCACTCATGGACTGTTACCGTAAATTTCTCCCTAGTCTCCCTGCCTCTGGTCTTTTTTCCTTTTACTTCATCTAAATCAGGTTATGGATTAAATATGGCTTGTGGACTTTTTTTTTTTGCAGTCCCTTGAGAACTAAGAATGGGTTTTACACTTTTAAATTATTTTTATTTATTTATTTTGTGGTTTGGGGGTTGGATCTCAGGGCCTTGAGAATGCTAGGAAAGCGTTCTACCACTGAGCTACATCCTTAGGCCCATGGCATAACTTTTATATTTCCAACAACCCTCTTTTATGTGTTACTTTATAGGTTTGTGTAGTGTTTCATTCAGTTGCATTTTAATCAAGACATATACAACTGGTATAAACAGATTTGGGAACAAACCTTTGGCATAAGCAGAAGGTCCAAGGTTTAAGGCCAACTAGAGAGGAACACAGTTCAGTGCTGGGCACCACATAGTCTATTTTCTAGAAAGGAGGTAGGGTTTGGGTTAATCCAGGGAGTTGGGTAGGGAAGGTATACATTTCTAGCATTTTCCACAGATCACCATGATGAGGATAAAATGAAGTGGTAGAAATATTCTGTTTATGGCTGAGGAGCAAATGATCCCCCAACTTATTAACTGATGGAGGGATAGAATGGCATCTAGGAATAAAGAAGTGATGGTGGCCATGCTGTTAGAGGGATAGAGTGATCTTACAGGAAGATGGCATTTTTGGTTGCCATGTTGATCAAAGGATAGCATAACTTACAGAAAGTGACGGTGGCCATTGAGATGGAGAGGTAGAATGGCATACAAGAAGAATGAAGTGATGGTGGCCATCTTGGAAGCCAGCTGTCTTATTTTCCTAGAGCTACTGTAACAAAGGACTGCAAACTGGGGTTCTTAAAACAGCAGAAATTGATTCCCTTACAGGTAAGGAGGACTGAAGTTGAAAATCAAGGTGTTGGCAGGATTGGTTCCTCCTGGAGGCTCTGAGGGAGAATGCATTCCATGCCTCTCTCCAGCTTCTGGTGGTAGCTGACAATCCTTGATGTTCTGTGGCTTATAAATGCACCAGTCCAATCTTTATGTTAATGTTTACATGACCATGTCCTTACCATTTTTTACATTTTTAAAGGGTTGTATTTTTTTAAAAAGGAAGAATATGTGACAAACTCTGACAACCAAAAATATTTACTATTTGTTTTTTTACAGAATAAAGTTTGCTAACCCTTGATTTGGATATTATGTCTGGCAAATTGATCTATGAAAAAAATCCTTCACGTAGACAATGGAAATGTAATGGGATGAACACCAGAACTAAATTGGGGAGTCTTGGTATTTAGTTCCAGGCCAGTCTTCCTATGTAGAGAAGTGAAATGTTCTTTAAGTTCTTCTTGTTCTAACATTCTAACTTTTTTTAAAATAATACTTTTAAAAGTTATGCATATGAGAAATATTTAAAGATGTATATGTACATGTATATGTATCTATCCCATACATCTCCTCCTGAACATATCTTAAAAAGTGTGTAGGTGAAACTTTTCAAGCCTTTTACAATACACACATGCATATTCACATATAAATATATATTTATAACACATATATAAATATATCTATCTATAGCTGTTTTCCAACTCAACAGTACATTGTAGATATCCTAACTTCTTAGTGCATAAAATACTTCATTTCTAAAAATGACAATACAGTAGTCTATTAACCTTCTAGGTGTGTGCCTGGGAAAATGGAAAATTTGTTCTTGAGCTTTGAAATGAAAAATTTTGCAAACATTGATCTAGGCTATTCCCTAGGCTTTATAAAATATAGTGTTAAGCTATTCCATATGGATGAAAATTATTCTTTTTCAAGACTTAACTTCCTCAAACATGCCAGTTTATTCTTGATATTGTTCGTGTTATTCTGACTTGCTTGAATGACCTGCCATATTGCCTCACATCTATTCCGATTTGAACAGCCCTCTAATATTCAATCTTTATCTAAAGGTTATTTTCCTCCTGGGAACCTTCACATCCCATTTTCTAATTTACTGTATTTTTAGAATTTCTACTTCTTTGATCTTCTCTGTTCTCTAGACATATGGGACTTTCCTTTTGGAAGGACTATCTATAAGGACATTATTTCTGCTACCGATTTTTCCAAAATAATTCGCTCAGAACAGCTTCCTATAGGTGAATAACACTGTTTAGTTTTCTTAAAAGGCATATAACAGTATGAAAATTTTTATTCCATTCAACAACAAGTATAGAATTCTAGATTTTATTGTTAAGAGGGGCCTCAGGCAAATGTTTGTTTGTTTGTTTTTTAGAATTCCTTTAGGCAAAAAATAAAGGCATTGTTATCTCTATTTGACACAGATTGCAATAAAGACCCCAAAGATTCTATGATTTGTTCATATCAAGTAGTCAGACTCCCTTTGGATAAAGTTTGCCCTTTCATCTTCTCATCTTCTAACAGTGTATACAATGTATATGCATAAAGAGGGCGGTAATTTAGATTTAAGTGTTATAGAGCCCTGGGTTTGAGACTTGACTCAATCAGTTCCTAGCTATGTAACTCTAGACAAATTATTTTATCTTTTTAAGTCTTAATTTTTTATTTATAAAATGGGCATAAGTAGTACTTCCTCTTAGCATTATTATCAGGAACTATACTAAGCTCCTGACATAGAATAAACTCAAATCACTGTTATTCTAAATAATATTCAATGACTAAGTGACCTTCATTACCATGTTAGTCTAATATCCTAGTATTTTAATTATTGAAAAATTTTATTTTAATCTATATCCTTTATACTAAATTTTACTCTATATTCTTATATTGTTAATTTTTCCCCATAACTTTTCTCTGAAATAAATAATTTTACTTCATTGTTTATTTCCTCTAGTGTTTCTTTGGCACCTCTGGCTCCTCTCCAGATTTTCCATGGCTTATTCAATTTTCTAGTACTAAGCTGACCACCATAACCAAGCAAACTTGATCAACTGCTCAGTGTCCTAGATTACCTAGAGACCTATAGTATTCCTAGTATCATAGCTTCTTCACAATTAAATTTCATGGCAGGGGTTCAATATCTCCTTAGCTTCTCAGAAAGCAAATTCTGAGATAGAGATTGACATGGAGGGAGTTTTCTCTAGAATAACACTTGGGGAAGAAGGAGGCAGAATTTGGCAGAGTGAGATGTTGGTCTTTGATGCATTCCAAAAAAGGAGCTCAGTGAATTCCGCAACAGCCCTACAAGTCTTGGAGCAAGAATGGCCTTTCAGAGTGGAGGTGAGAGTGCCAGATCTTCAGACCCCCACATTAACCGATCATTGGATGTAGGCTGCATGACCTTGGAAAAGTGCCTCTTTTTAGCCAAGGACAATTCCTGGAGAGGGATGTCAGCTGGCAACTGGGAAACTAAGCCTTTCAATCATCAAGGAAGATCTGGTGGGTGCAACATAGGTCCACTTGTTTTGTGCAGTTGTTCCTTGACCTCAAAGGGCATTACTATAACATTCATGTAAAGGTATTTTGGTGGACAGGAATGTTCAAATTAGTTTGGTTAAAATCTATAAGTGTGATTGTTGGTTTGTATAGTAAGACTATGTTTAGCTTCATAAGACTTCTACCAAAATGTCTTTCAAAGTGACAATATCATTTTGATTCTATTTGTAATACCCATATTGAACATCTTTTCATATCTTTATTTACCATCTGTATATCTTCCTTGATATACAGATGTGGTGTTTGTATATTTGCTCATTATTTGATTTGTTTATTGTTTGTATTTATTTTAAGAGTTTTGAGGTTATTTTGGGTCTAAGTATGTTATCAGGTATATGTTTTGAAAAACTTTTCTCCAATCCAGGGCCTTTTATTCTCTTAATGGTATCTTTTACTGAACAGAAGATTTTAATTTTAATAAAATGTAACAATATTTTCTTTCATGGACAGTGCTGCTATTATATCTAAAACTCATTGTCAAAACCAAGGTATCTTCCATTTTTTCCTGTTCTCTTCTAAAATTTGTATAGTTTTGCATTTTACATTTAAATATATGATCCATGTTGAGTTAATTTTTGTGAAAGAAATAATATATCTGGCTTTTTTGTGAAATTGCATATGGGCGGGGTGTGGTGGCACACGCTTGTAATCCCAGTACTTTGGGAGGCAGACACCGGAGGATCCGGGTTCGTGGCCAGCCTCAGCTCTCTTTCTCTCTCTCTCTCTCTCTCTCTCTCTCTCTCTCTATCCCTGTCTCTCTCTCTCCCTACTTAGTGAGGCCCTCTGCAACTTCATGAAACCCGGTTTCAAAATAAAGTATAAAAAAAGGGCTGGGGGTGTAGCGCAGAGGTAGAATGCCCCTGGGTTCAATCCCCGGTACCGCAAAAAAAAAAAAAAAGAAATTGCATATGGATGTCCAATTGTTCCTCTAACATTTGTTGGAAAGACTATCCTTTCTTCATGGAGCTGTCTTTGCCTCTTTATTAAACATCAGTTGGCTTTTTTGTGTTAGTTTATTTCTGGACTTTCTACTCTGTTCTGCTAATGTATATGTCAATTTTTTCTAGTACCATGTTATCTTGATTATAGTAACTTTATTGGTATTTATTGTAACCTTATACAAATTTACTCACAATACTGAACAGTGTTGGAAAACTCACACTATCCATTTTAAAGACTACAGTACATCTCTTTGGAAACACACGCACATATGAATATTAATTGTTCTTTGGGGAGAAACAGTAGAAATTTGTAAATTAAGTTATGGACTTTCAGGTTCAATAGAAATTACTTTCTACATATTAGCTACAGGATTTTGGACCAGTTATCTAACCTCATGCCATCTCAGTTTCCATGTAAATTTTAAAATCAGTTTGTTGGTATACACAAGGTATATTGGTAGAAACTTTATGGGGATTGCAATGAATCTTAAATCAGGAATAATTAACATCTTAACAATATTGAGTCTTCCAATTCATGAATATGAAATATCCTTTCATTTATATAGTCCTTCCTTCCTTCCTTCCTTCCTTCCTTCCTTCCTTCCTTCCTTCTTTCCTTCCTTCCTTCCTTCCTTCCTTCACTGGGGATTAAACCCAGGCACTTTCTACCTCTGAGCTATACTCCAGCATTTTCATTTATTTTTTATTTTGAAACAGGGTCTCACTAAGTTGCTGAGGCTGGCCTCAAATTTATGATCCTCTTGTCTCAGCCTCCCAAGTACTGGAATTACAGAAGTGCACCACCATGCCTGGTTTCTTTGATTTCTTTCTCCAGAGTTTTATAGTTTTCAGAATATAGATCCTTTACATGTTTTGTTAAACTTTTTTTCTAAGTAAATGCTAACATTGTTGGTGCTTTTATAAATGACACTTTTTAAATTTAAAATTCCAATTCTTCATTGTTAGTATATATAAAAACAATTGAGTTATTATTCTTTCATTTATTTATACATTCAAAAATATTAACTGCATACTCATTGTGTGTTTGGCATTCTGTTGTCTATTAGGCAAACAAAGATAAATAAAAGATAAAACAAAGTTTATGGACAGATAAGGCAATAGATTATAACACAATGTGATAAACACTGCAATTGAAGTAGAAATGGAAATGCTTCATGGTCATTAAAAAGAAAGCTGTTAACTGAGCTTTAGTGAGTCAGTTGAAGAATTTCAAGGAAGTTGAGAGTTCAATTAGGAATTGAAGTATGACTGATTTTTCCAGTAAAAATATTTCAGGCAAACTCAGTAGGGCATTAAAAGGTGACAAACTAGGGTAACCATGAAATAGAATTGATCACTTCTCCTGAATGTTATCCACTGGACTGCTATCATCATTTAAGTATGGTAGTCATTAAAAGGTCTTTTTTGTTATATCAAGGTTCCCTTTCTTTTTTATATATATATTTACTGGTGCATTGTAATTATACATCACAATGAAGTATAGAGTGATAGGAATATACATGCACACAACACTTGGTGTGTTTCCCTCTGGATTGCACCCCACTCCCTCTCCTTCCCTGCACATGTCATTGAGATTGGTATTGATACTTTCATAGATGTGCCTAGCATTATTTGAACTGTTACCTTTATTTCTGACCAATTATTTATAACCATCCATGCAAGTTAACTCCTTCCTGTATCTGTCAAGCCTGAATCCTGCTCTAGAAATTCAGATTCCTATTTCTGATTTCATAAAGCATATATCCAAAGGTCCCTTCACTTTTTAAGTCAACATTTACCCCTTCAGTCCTGCCCCTCTGCATCACCTTTCCTTTTTCCATTTATACTGAGGAAGTAGCTGAAGATGACGGGTGTTCCTTTTATGATGCACCTACATGTTAGTTTTGATTTCCATGTACCTAGAAGAAAGCTTTCAGCACATGTCTCTAACTACAACAGCATTGAACAGCAACACTGACCCAGCTCCAGACTAGACAGATTACCCAGTTGCCACACTGAGGGCAGGGGTAGTACTGAAAAAGAACATTTGTGGTTTCCTTAAGTCCCTCAGAATCTCCATCTGCTCTGCACGGAGCTAGGAAAATCTTCACCTGTGAAGAGCACCTTGGTGTCATAACTCTCCAGAGGGGCAGAGTAAAACTTTAGGTTTAGCTTGCTCAGCCTGACAGTGTAGTCCAGCAATTCTCTAGGATGGCCATGGTTATGAGCTTCCCAGAGAAGCTGAAGGTCCTGAACTAGGAACAGTGGCTCAGGACAGGCAGAATGACATTGAGTTGTGACTCCATGATCCCATAGGGTCCAGGCTCTAGAAGGTGGCTCCATCTTTCTCTAGAAGAACTAAAAGGCTCAAGACTTAAGTCAGTCAGTCTAATGTCCTTCAGATCCATCTCCTTCAGCTAACTGATATTGCAAAGAGGAACAGATGGTTCAAGTCTGATTCTGAAAGAAGGCACTTAAATCACCTGCAAAGGGGTCTTTAGGCACCCGAGCACCTGTTTCAGAGAGAATTCAAGGACAAAGTTTATATAAAGATTTTGGAGGTGGCCTAATTTGAAAAACTAACAAATGAATTTGAGTAAACTGTCTATTCTTCTTTGGAGAAATATGGGCAGATGTAGAGATGTGGAAGAGAAGAGGTTATGAAGATTACTCATCTGGCTGAGGTAAAGAGCAAACCTTGTTAGAGTGATTAGGTTCCAGTAAGTATTCACTTTCACCTCCTGGAGACAGCCCAGATCCAAAATTTGCAGAACCTTCCTGATACTTTGGATGAGCACTGCAAAATTCTTTAGTTTCTAATATCACAGATGAGTAAACATTTTCTATTCTTGACCCCACCGGAGGTAGGTGAGAAATTCATCCAGGGTTCTTTCCTTGAGGCAAAGGTCTACTTATACCTTCAAGGGCTACATTGCTCCCATCCTTGGTTTGTCTTTCACTGTTTGCTTCTTACTTATGGCCTTTGATGAATAGGCACTGGCCATGGATCCAAACCAGTTTTAATGAACATTTTGCAAAGTCAGCACATGCAAGTTACACCTTTTGGGGCAAACTTTCTAGGCAAGTATCACACCAAACCCATGTAGCACATTGTGTAAGGTCTCCAGGTGAGTCATCTTCCTCAGGGCCCCCAGAGAGAGGCACACAAAGAACTGGCCCTCACCATCATTCAGGGCCTTTATAAAGTGGACAATAGGCTATTGATTTTATATCTTTTTCTCTTTTCTAATACGTGTTTAATTTTATAAATTTACCATAAATATTGTGTTTTCTGAATTGCCATTTTCCAGATTTCAGACAACAATCTGAATATGATTAGAATTACTCCCAGATGAGCCGGGCGTGGTGGCACACGCTTGTAATCCCAGTACTTGGGAGGCAGAGACAGGAGGATCCGGGTTCGCGGCCAGCCTCAGCTACTTAGTGAGGCCCTCTGCAACTTCATGACACCCGGTTTCAAAATAAAGTATAAAAAATACGACCGGGGGTATAGTTCAGAGGTAAAACGCCCCTGGGTTCAATCCCCGGTACTGCAAAAAAAAAAAAAAAAAAAAAAGAATTACTCCCAGATGTACTTGCTACTTCATTTAATATAGCATCTCTGTTAATTTGACCTATAGCCACAAATTTGCTGATTCTAAAAATATTTCTTCCTCTATCTCATGTAGCACCCTTAGAATCTTTTCTCTACATGGTTCCCCAAAACATACAATTAGCAAATAATTTGGTGTACAGATATTTTCCTTTGGGGTTTGACTTGGCAATTGGCCACCTGGGAATATACTAGGATCTATTGTGGGCAAGAGAGATATTTAGATTAAGCATGAGAAAAATGGTATCAGCTTGCAAGAAAACTACTTTAGAAGAGACACTGTAGATTATTAGTCTTTAAGCAAGTCCGGGTGAAGTGCAACACTAAAGTGAAGCTCCTTTTGTTGACTGTATGCACAGTGGGGATTTAGAAGATCCAGGTGAAATGAATTAATTTGAGAACACAGATTTCAACTACACTGATTATGTGGCTACAAGAGAGTTTCTTCTAGTGTAATCATAGAAATTCAGGTTAGCAATTGTGCCTTGGAAATAAATTTAAAATATTGAACCTGTGTTGATAAGAAGAATTTTAAATTATCGTTCAAGTTCCTGTATTTCTTTATGTTATGATTTCTTACTTGGCAAATGAACTATTTAGAAGCAGTGTATTTTTAATGTCTGTATGTATGGGATTTTTCTAATAAGCTTTTTTGTTATTCCTTTGGTCTATGGATGATAAACTGCTCTTTTTTTTAACTTCAGATGTCTTTATTTCATCCTCATTTTTGATAAGTGGTTTTCTTTTGTATATAATCCAAGTCAGTAGTTATTTTCTTGTCATTTTAAGGTATTGTTTTACTAGTTTGACATTCATTCTTGCTTCAGAGAAGTCAGATGTCAATCTGATTGTTCTGTGTATATCATCTTTCTTTTCTCTGTGGCTGCTTTTAAGATTATATCTTCAGTGTCTTGTAGTTTTACTGTGATGTGTCTTGGTGTAGATTTTTTCTTTATCTAACTTAGCAATGTTGCTATTCCTCAATTTGAAAATTTAAGTTCTAACCAATTCTGTAAAATTTTCTGTTTTATATCTGAAATATTGCATCTTACCCTTAATGTCCATCATTTCCTCTGGTATTTTGTTTAGACTCATGCTAGACCTTTTCAGTTTAACTGTATTGTCTGTTAATGTCTCTCTAATATTTTCCATCCATTTGATTTTATATGCATGTTCCTTCCATTTCATTAATTCTCTCTTTTGCTTTTCTATTTTATTTAATCTTTCATTGATTTTTTAAATTAAATGGTAACATTTTTCATTACTAGAAATTCTGCTTCTTTTCAAATTTGTCTCTATTTCAGTTTTAAAATATCTCTATTATGTCTTTAAACATAGGAAACAAAAATTAAGTAATATTTCATACTTGATAATTTCAGTATCTGAAATCCTATTGGGTCTTATTCTGGTGTCTGTTGTTGTTCTTGCTTATGCTGCTTTATTTTATATTGGTATTTATTTGGGTTTTTTGTGGTACTGGAGATTGAACCCAGGGGCATTCTACCTCTGAGTTACACCCCCAGCCCTATTTTATTTTTATTTTGAAACAGGGTCTCACTAGTTTGATGAGAGTCTCACTACTTGCTGAGGCTGTCCTCAAACCTGCAATCTTCCTGTCTCAGCCTTCCAAGTACTGGGATTACAAGTTTGCGCCACCACACCCAGCTCTGGGGTGTTTCTTTTAGACTTGCATTGAAGGTTTTTTCCACCCCCTCAAAGATTGTTGTTTTTCCAGGTACCTTTGGGTGCCAGAAATCCATGACTACTTAAAAATAAATTTCAACATTAAGGATTTTTTTCAGCCATACCTCTAGTGTGAATTTATGTTACATACTCATTTGAAGGTCAATTTGTGGCACATGTTTTCAGAAAATATTTTTCCTCTATCCATCTATTTCTTGCCAAAGTCACTTTTTTTGCTGTCTTTTTTATGGGATTTTAAAAATTGGTTGTTTTTAACTTTTCTCTAGTTTAACTTTTTATTATGGTGTAAACCTCTGAGGCTCTGACTTTATGTAGGGATCTTCTACCTGATTTCCTGCCTTGAGAAGCCCTAGACTTTTTCCTCTGTGCATATACTTGGCAGTATCATAATACCAGTATTCAAGGTCTCCAGGCACTGGTGAATGTTTCCAGGAATTTTGGATTTAGTGCTTGCTTTTTTACTGAATTTGTTAATTTCTGACCTCTTCTTTCTCTTACTTTCTTGCCAGTTCAGTAATGCACCCTATAAGATATTTTATTTAGAATTTAATTTTTATGCAGATCAAGTAGTATTCAGTGTATATAATTTGTTATCCATTTATAAATGGAGTTCAGATATTTCCATTTAATATTTGGTTTCCTAGCTCATGATTTGTTGTAATTTGACTCTATAAATGCAGATGTTTACACGGAATGCCTACTCTTTTCTATTTAGGAGAAAGGCATATCTTTACCAGCTTTGTTTTTATGTACTAATTACCCATTTTTAGCTACATTCTAAAAATGAAGATGCTAATGATACCTATTTCATTGTATTATTTACAAGAGTTAAATGAGATAATGTATATAAAGCATTCAGAGCACAGTATGGCCTTTGGTAAGTACTTGAGTTAGCTTCTCCTCTTACTCTGTTCTAGTAGAGAGGACAACTCTACAAAGGTTTAATGCAGAAAATAAAAGTGTTAATGGCTTTTTCAACAATGTACTATTTACTTCTATTACAGAAGTTAGTCACAATTCTTGGCTTCAGGGATAATTAAAATCATTCAGGGGAATGAGAGACTTGTCATAAGGCAATTTATTTTAGTTGTCAGACAGTTAACTGGTTGATGAATTAGTTTGTGGTTTTAGGAAGTTGGAACTGAAACTCAACTCAGCAGAAAGGAAACTGGCCCAGTTATATCTTGTTTGTTCTTCAAGATGTCTTTAAAGAATAATAGAGAGTTTTCAGGAAATCTCTGAGTTCATAGATTGGGAACTCTGGAGGGAAAGCTTTATATTTGTTCACTTTTGAATTGTTTTCCGTTAGCCATTCCCATGCCTTGTGCATGGTAAACACCCAATAAACATTTGTTGAATTAAGTAGAAGATGGACTTGGTAGTGTCAGGATATATTGAAGTTTTTATTCTAAGTTTATTACAAAGCTCATTTAGGATATTTGGGATTGTTTGAGACATTGGTTCTAATACTAAGTCTTGATCTTTGACAGTTGAGGATTTGAGTAATACAATGGAAGTAGAGTAGACATAAGTCTGAGGGCCCTTTTATCTTTTTCATGGTGTTCAGTTTTGTCAAGTTTTTCTTTTTTCTCTTCTTTTCACTTAATTTTGAGAAGGGTTTTCAACTTTTTGCTCATCTTTTTATATATTCCCAACCTCCCAGTTTTGTGTCTGAAAGATCTGTGGCCAAATGCTAGAAGAATAAATAATTCTCCCACACTCCCAATTTAAGAACATAATTGTTAAGAATTAACAACTGCTAATGTAATTCCATTATATTCCATGAATCAATTAGAAATGAGTGTTTCATATCTGTGGTCTTTCAGCAGAACCTATTCTCTATGGTTTGAATTATTTATTCAGTTTATTCTTAACCCTTTAATTTTTATGGGATCATTTTGAAATTTTGATGATTTTCTATTCAAAAGGTTTTCACTGGATAACACTACTAATTTGGATGTGGTTCTTTATATTTTTGGGAAAAACTCTGAGAAATAGAAATGTTTTTAATGTACTATAAAACTTAGATCATAAACCTTTGCAAATTTTGAGGTTAGTGGATTTTATGAAACAAGAAGACATTATTCTGATATAAATTTTAAAATACCTATGAGAAAGTAACTAAAATTAAGAAAATAATATATGCATTGTATATAAATATGTACATTTATACAGTCAAATTACATCAAGGAAGTTACTAATTTTTAATTCTTTCTTAGTTTAATTGATATTTGGAGTAAGTGCTTTGGTGGAATGTACAGAAAAGTTTAAAATCTAGTCCTGTCACTAAAGTAGCCATGTCAAAAGCATCCCCTATAAATACCCTGTGCACACAGTATAGGGATAGGTAAGGTTCTACCTACCTAATAGGTTTGGTGCTCCAAAGGAGACATAATTATCACTTATTGATGTTATCCTTTACCTGGAAGGTTTTTTCTTTTGTTTGTTTTTGTTTAATCTTAATTTTTTTATTTGGTGCATTGTAATTTTACATCATATTGGGGTATAGAGCGTCAGAAAAATACATACACACAGCTCTTGGTGCCCTCTCCACTATACTCAGTTAATTTTTAAAATGCATTATATAACAACACTGAACTAACCTTGAATTTCTTTTTCTTTTTTAAAACATGTTTACTACATCGTCACATCGACCCTTACATTTGACCTTGCTATAAACCCTGTGTAGGGAACAGAGATGGGAACATCATCTCTAATTCATTAAACTGACTATTAATGGCTTCTAAACTACTCTGTGAGCCTGTGGCATAATGCTCCTCAGGCACTATCATTTGCAACTTCAATTGGCTTTTTTTTAATTCTCTGATCTTCAGAATCTTAGTCACATGTTGATCCTGAAATCACAACATTGCCACTACTAACTCCAATATTTAGACATGAGTATACATATTATAATTTTCTTATATTGGTATTTTAAATTTTTTTCCAAAAATGAAAAAAAGAAGTTAAAAAGAGTACATTAAAGGGAGTTTCATGAAATCTTACCTCACTTGAATACACATTAGTAGATTTTTCAAGGTTGCCTTGGACCAGAGTATTCAGACTTAGGAACCCATATTTAGATTATATCATCCAACCAACAAATAAGTCCACAATAAAGAAACTGAGCTCCAGATATAGGAAATTAACACTATGTACGTAAAAGTTTTTATCAACTGAAAAAAAGAATGGAAGGGTAATTTTGAAATTATGTCCTAAAACTATATTTCACTTTTAATTATCCAGGCAATAATTACAGAGGAGAGAAGTAAGTGATGACACTCATTACAAGGACCCTACTGTCCTGCTGAATATTTCTATGTCCTCCAAAAAATAGTTTCTTAATTGGCCAGAACATCTGGGAGGAGATGATCTACTACAGCAAGTACCAACAACTCTGGGCCTTTCCAAGTCACTGTGGCTGTAGTTTCTTCCTAAAGAAGGTAGCACAATAACCTTGGACATGAGGTTGATCAAGCCAGTCTTCACCTTCAGGCACAGGTGATGATAACTTTACAAAATGCTCAGTTTCTGGAAGTGGGGACTAAAAGACGTGTTCTTTTCTCTTCTTAGTTAGCACTTCTCTAATTCCAACCTTACCATGTCCCGAGCAGTTCTTATCCTTTTAATAAAGCCCAGGAAGAATGCTCAAGCCAAATTTACTTTCTCCTTATTCCCCATGTTTAAGCCCAGATGCCAGTGCCTCTGAGAGGCCTCCATCTTTCCTATCTCCACAGAAATTCTGAGAAGCTAATTTCCACTCAATAATGATGAATCCCCAAAGTTTCACGTGTCAGTCCTCTCTTGGGATTTGTTCTATAGTAGTAAAGAGTTCGGGATGAGGGAGCTAATTTTTTAATTCAGAAGCTTTGACCTCTAAGACTGGACTTCCACATTGAAAAAGTAGGGGGGGAAACATGTTTTCTGGAAGCTGTCTCTCCAGCGACTCTGATTACACTGCAAAGGTGCAATTGCACCTATACCATCTGGGCTCCAGGCGGTGCTTCATGGTGAGTTCTTAGAAAATGCCAATGTGCCTTTCTAATCCAGGCTTTTTGGCATTGAAAACACAGCGCTCCGGCTGGGCATGGTGGTGCACGTTTGCAATCCCAGTACTTGGGAGGCTGAGAGAGGAAGATCGCAGGTTCGCGGCTAGCCTCAGCTTCTTAGTGAGCCCCTCTGCAACTTAGTGAGACCCTCTTTCAAAATAAAGAATAAAAAATAGGGCTGGGGGTGTAGCTCAGACGTAGAATGCCCCTGGGTTCCATCCCCAGTACCACACACACACAAAAAAAGGAACCAGCGCTTCCAAGGGAGCCATAACTCTCACTTATTAAGGCTATCCTTTACCTGGAAGGTTTTTTTCTTTTGTTTGTTTAATTTTGTTTACTCAGTTAATTTTTAAAATGCATTATATAACAGTGCCGAACTAACCTTTAAAAAATTTGAAAAGAAAAAAATCACAATAATTCAGTTTATCCAAATATCAACTACTTTCATTTTCCTGCACTCTTTTCTTGCCCTCATATACATGTATACACATTTATATATCATAATGGACAATTGGGGCCATGCCTTCATCACTTAGAATTGTATCATATGTATTTTTCCATAAAATCACCTACCTTTTTTAATAATCATTTCAGTGGCTTCTTAATTCCTTATCAAGGCTTTACTACTTTTCAGTTGTTGAACATTTTGGATTTTTTACAGTGTTTTTTCTTCTACAGTCAGTTGTATTAAAATAATCTCATTAAGTTCTTTGCTTCCTTTTTACAATTGTATCTTAAGGACAAATTCCCAAGAGTGGGGTTATTAAGTAAAACATATTAAAAATAGCTTACACATTTTTAGTACTTTCCAGGTGTCAGGTTATGAGTGGGGCAGGCTTTACCTAAATTTAATTTAATCATCACAGCAACTGTTTCAGAGAGCTATATTATTATCTTCATTTTATAGATGAGATAAATATGTTAAACAGCATAACTAAATGGGAGTTGGAACCTTGCCACTCTGAAAACTAGAAACTGCATCTTGGAGCCACTGTGTGACTCTCCTGATCTTGATTTATTTTTCCAAATTGTTCTTCTAAAGAGTTATATTCATTTATAGCAATTCGCTACCCTGTCCTGTCCACCCAAGCTGTTGGAGAGTACAGAATCTTATGAAACTTAGAAAGAGTTCTACATCCCCTTCACCATGCCCCTCCTGCCCTGCCCGTTGCTCAGCTTGTTAGTTTAATAGAAACAAAAGGTGTCCCATAGCTAATAAAAGAATTGTGGAGCTGGATAGAACTCCTGGAATATCATCTTATCAGTTAATAAACAGGTTCAGGGGAGTGAAGTTATTTGTCCAAGACCAAACCAGGACCACTTGATTCCCTGAGCCAGTGCCTTTTGCAGTGCACTTTGCCACCACCCAGCTGTTTGTATCTTCCTTCTATGTTTTGGTGGTCCTTGCACACAGATACCAACCATCAATTTTGCAGAGTGAGCCCAAGAATAAAAGTTTTAAAACCAAAATAAAACTCCACCTAAAAGACTGAATCAACCTCATTTTCACTTCATATTTATTGGGGAAGGGGCAAAAGAAAAAAAATCTAAAACAAAAATCTGTTATTTTAAAAGAGAATGTGACTGAAAACACTAGATTGTGACTGAAAACACTGGCATGATTACTAATTCTGAGGATGTGAAACTACATTACTAGTTTTCATGTATCTTTTAAACAATCCCAGATTTAAAGGGGTCTCAAATTTAATTGGTTTCCCACAATTCCTTGTTTTTGTTAGAGAAATCTGTGTTAATGGTTAACAAGAGATTTACTTTCTAAGGCCTTGTGGACTGTAGAGAAACATCTTTTCATAGATAAATGAATTATTTTTGGTCAGTGTGTTTATGCTAGCCAGTCTGAAGAGAAAGGAGAGGGCAGAAGAGCACATAGTATGTGCCAGATTTGTGCTTAACAGACCTTCATTTACATAATCCCAAACAGAACCTCTTATTATCCCCATTTTATAGATGAGAAAAGTGAAGCCCAAAGAAGTTAAATGACCTGTTCAAGGTCACAACAGATAATTAGGAGGTGAGTTGCTATCTATCTGATTCCACTACAATTTGTTCTACCATTGAAACTCATTAAAATTTTCCATTAAGCCAGGTATGGTGGCGCACGCTTGTAATCCCAGTACTTGGGAGGCTGAGACCAGAGCATCCAGATTCGTGGCCAGCCTCAGCTACTTAGTGAGGTGCTCCACAACTTAGTGAGATCCTGTTTCAAAATAAAGAACAAAAAAATAGGGCTGGGGGTGTAGCTCAGAGGTAGAATGCCCATGGGTTCCATCCCCAGTACTGTAAAAATAAATAAATAAATAAAATTTTCCATTAATTTCCTAGTATGAATATTGGGATAGCTAATTATAATAACTTTTTAAATATGCATAAATAAGTATTTATCTTTACAAAGGATAAATAAGTATTTTTGAATTTTTAAATAAGGACAAATAAGTATCCTTTTCTGTGCTCAGAAAAGGTGGTTTCTAAATAATGACATTAAGAGTTATTCTGAAGCTATTAAGAATGAGGATGTGAGCAATCAAACTCCATCAATGGATTTCTATGAAAATAAATACAAAGATAAAAGAAAGATCTGTTTACAACATTTCCTTCTGGTCTTTATTACCATGCACTACTGAGCATTCTTTAGACTGTGGGTTTTTATGTGTATGTGTTTGTGCATTTAAAAGCCTATCTCTTAGAAGGGGGATAATAAACTCTATCTCTTAGAATAGGGATTAATTTCTCTAGCTATTATTTTTGTCTCTGTGTGTTCACACTTTCATTTTAAATTGCTTTAATTATATTATCCTGTGTCATATTTTTTCACCAAGGTTTACATTTCCCATTTTCCAGAAGATACATTTGACCCAATTTGGCAAGTAATTCTTTTCTCATATCTTCTCCATGCAACTTCTTTTATTTTTCCTTTGATAGATTGTCCCCTTTATGTCTTCAAAATTGCATCATTTCTGCCCATCCTTACTTTTTGCTTTTTTTTTGTTAGTGTCTGATCTACTGAAATGTTTTTCTTTAAAGCACATCCTCACGTATTTCCTCAATTAATTATACTTTACTTTTACCCTCTCTCCCAAACACACACAAACTTCAGTGTTCTTTCTTTCCTTACCCCATGGCTTTCATAATGTTTCTCTGTCTACCCTTCTTACTTTTCCATTTACTAGACTCACTAATCCTATGCTGCCCACATGGTTCACATTTTTTAAACTAGAAACATCTGCATGGGGAGGAGATACTAATAATAAATAATTAAATTTAGCACTTTTCATGTCTTAGACCTCTTTACCAGTATGATTTAGTGCTTTCACACAACAATTGAGTTAGTAGGTAATATTATTTTTTCCCCACTGTGGAAACAGAGGGCTAATGACTTGAGGAAGTGGAGATAAACTGAGATCCAACCCTGGAATTCATGTGGCATTAAAACTGATACTATGATCCTTAGCCTTGACCTGCTAAAAATTAACTTAAACTGTGTGTTTTTGTTCAGAGGTGATAAAGATTTTGTGATGTAAGAAAGCTCATTGTTCATTATACTAATCATTTGAAACTTGTGATATTTTAACAGCACTGAGGCAGTCTTTCGGTTTCTCTATAAATTTACAGGGGATCCAAAACCATTAAATCTCTGCTATATCCTTCAGAAATCAGAAGATTGAGAAAGATGTGATCACATTTTTGTCTTCATACACATATAGCTTATTGCAAATAAAACCATTGAAATTTGGATACTATTTTTAAATAGTTATACTATTAAATCTACCAGATTCATGATTCATCCTATCACTCCACGGTTTAAAAGATGCTCTGGATCCCTGTTCCCTGCTGAATGAAAGAAGTACTTTTAGCGCAGCACCTGGTGACTATATTAAAATATTTGTACATACATTCTTTTCTTGACTTGAGCTATTCTGATCCTCTCAATGCTGATCTCCTCCCTTATCTCTACTTCTGATTATCTTACCAATCAGGCCATTCCACTACCTCACACTAAACCCGTTAGGTGGTAGGACTCCATAGCTCTTTGTGGATTGGATGTATCTCAATATCCTTAATGAATCTTGAATCTTCCTAACTCTGCATTATCTTTCCCTGTGGTGCTCTTACTTGCCAGGCTTTGTATATGAGTCATTAGTTATGTATCTCTTCTGTCTCTCAGTAAACCTTTGACTTGTGACTAGAATTTATGTGTTGTTTACAGTGTTGAGGCATTATACATAATAGAGGCTCTATAATTTTAATGTGAAGTTGGGCAAATGTGATAGTAATAAAATTATATTTTAAAAATATATTGTTAGATTAGATTGGCATACATTTTATTTAAGCAAATGTGTTTTACCTTATGTGTTTGGGATATATCTGTGTATATAATACATATATAGTATATATGTACAACATATGAATATTTACATGATAAATATTTGTGTAAAAGTCCTCCCCAGTATTTGAAATACCATGTGGTGGGAGGTTTGTGATTGAGAAATATATGAATTCATGGCAAAAATAGTCTTAGGGGGACTAACATATTATCCATAAACATCTTTATAATATTATTTTGTATATTTGTGTGTG
>PVJS01024519.1:0-28612 GCA_004027185.1 Glis glis
CAGGGGTCGCCCAGGGAGCGCAGGACTGGCGGGGGGCGCGCGGTTACGCCGGCGTCTGGCACGTGTCGCAGGGGCCGCCCAGGTGTCGCAGGGGCCAAACAGGTGTTGCAGAGTCTGCCGGGGTTGCACGCGGTGAAGTCAGGGTCTAGAACCTAGCAAAGGGGCCCCCCAGGTGGCTCAAGGACTTTTGGGGTTGCACGCAGGGATGCTGGGGTCTGGTACCTAGCGCAGGGACCGCCCAGGTGGTGCAGTGACTGCTGGGGTTGCGCGCAGGGATGGCTGGGTCTGGACCTGGCGAAGGGGCCGCCCAGATGGCAGGGGCTGCCAGGGTTGCGTGCGGGGACGTCGGGTCTGGTACCTGGCGCAGGGGTTGCCCAAGGAGCGCAGGGGCTGCGGGGTTGCGCGCGGTATCACCGGGATCTTGTACCTGGTGCAGGGGCCGTCCAGGGGACGCAGGGGACGCCCAGGTGGCACAGGGGCTGCCGGGTTTGCACGCGTGGATGCCGGGGTCTGGTACCTGGCGCAGGGGCCGCCCATGTGACGCAGGTGCAGCCCAGGTGGCTCAGGGGTGCTGAGGTTGCGAACTTGGACGCTGGAGTCTCGTACCGGGTGCAGAGGCCGCCCAGGTGGCTCAGGGCCTCTGGAGTGGCACACGTGGACGCCAGGATCTGGTATATGGTGCAGGATCCGCCCAGGTAGCGCAGAGGACACCCATGTGATGTAGTGGCCGCCCAAGTGGCACAGGGTCATCTGGGATGGCGCGAGTGGACGCTGGGGTCAAGTACATTCTGCAAGAGCCGCCCAGGTGGCGCAGCAGCCGCCCATGTGATGCAGAGGCCGCCCAGGTGTTACAGGTACTTCTGGGATGGCGCGCGGGGACGCCGGGGTCTGATAGTTGGGGCGGGGCTGCTCAGGAGGCGCAGGGGCTGCCGGGGTTGCGCACGTGGACGCCGGGGTCTCGTACATGGCGCAGGGGATGTCCAGGTGTCGCAGGGGCCGCCCAGGTGTCCCAGAGGCTGCCAGGGTTGCGCTCGGTGACGCCGGGGTCTGGTACCTAGCACAGGTGCCACACATGTGGCTAAAGGTCTTTCGGGGTTGCACGCGGGAACGCTGGGGTGTGGTACATGGAGAGGGGCTGCCCAGGTGGCGCAGGGGCTGCCGGAGTTGCGCGCATTGACGCCGGGGTCAGGTACGTGGCGCAGGGTACCCCAGGTGGTGCAGGGGTGCCGGGGTTGCGCACTTGGATGCCGGGGTCTCGTACCGGGTGCAGAAGCCGTCAAGGTGGCTCAGGGGCTTTCGGGGTTGCGTGCGGTAACACCGGGGTCTTGTACCTGGTGCAGGGGCCACCCAAGGGATGCAGGGGAAGCCCAGGTGGCACAGGGGCTACTGGGTTTGCACACGGGGATGCCGGAGTCTGGTACCTGACGCAGGGGCCGCCCAGGTGGCGCAGGGTCTCTCGGGGTGTTTCGCTGTGACACCGGGGTCTGATACCTGGTGCAGGAGCTGCCCAGGTGGTGCAGAGGCCGCCAATGTAACGCAGGGGCCGCCCAGGTGGCGCAGGGACTCCTGCGGTTGCTGTCTGGCATGCCGGGGTCTGGTACATGGCACCGGGGGCACCCAGGCGGCAAGAGGCTGCCGGGGTTGCGTACGTGGACACCGGGGTCTGGCACCTGGCGCAGGGGTCGCCCAGGGAGCGCAGGGACTGCCGGGGTTGCACGCGGGGACACCGGGGTCTGGTATATGGCGCAGGGACCGCCCAGGTGGTGCAGGGCATGCCGGGGTGGCTCGCAGTGACACCGGATCTGGTACCTAACACAGGGCCCCCCAGGTGGCTGAAGGACATTCGGTGTTGCACGCGGGGAGGCCGGAGTCTTGTATCTAGCAAAGGGGCCCCCCAGGTGTCGCAGGGCCTGCCGGGGTTGCACATGGTGACGCTGGGTTCAGGTCCCTGGCACAGGGGTCGCCCAGATGGTGCAGGAAATGCCAGGGTTTCGCGCGAGGACGCCGGGGTCTGGTAATTGGCACAGGGGCCGCCCAGGTGTCGCATAGCCTGCTGGGGTTGGGGGCGGGGACGCCAGGGTCAGGTACCTGGCGCAGGGGTCGCCCAGGTGGCCCAGGACCTCCATTGTTTTGCGCGATGATGCCGGGGTCTGGTACATAACGCAGGGGACCCCAGGTGGCGCAAGGACTTCCGGGGTTGCACGCGAAATCGCCAGGTCTGGTACCTGGCTCAGGGGTCGCCCAAGGAGCGCAGCAGCTGCCAGAGTTGCACGCCATAAGACCGGGGTCTTTTAACTGGCACAGGGGCCGTCCAGGGGAAGCAGGGGATGCCTAGGTTGCACAGGGGTTGCCGGGTTTCCGCGCGGGGATTCCGGGGTCTGGTACCTGGCGCAGGGGCCGCCCAGGAGGCGTTGGGACTTCTGGTGTGGCACGAGGGGACACTGGGTACTGACCCCCAGCGCAGGTGCCGCCCAGGTGGCACAGGGCCTTGCGGGGTGTTTTGCTTTGAAGCCGGGGTCTGGTACCTAGCACAGGGCCCCCCATGTTGCTCAAGGACTTTAGGGGTTGCACGTGGGGAACTGCCGTGGTTGTGCGCGAGGACGCCGGGGTCTGGTACCTAGAGCAGGGAGCCCCCAGGTTGCGCAACGATTTCCGGGGTTACGCGCAAGGACCCCGGGGTCTGGTACTTGGCGCAGGGACTGCCCAGGTGGCACCGTGACTGCTGGGGTGGTGCACGGGGAAGGCGAGATCTGGTACCTGGCGAAGGAGCAGCCCAGATGGCAGGGGCTGCCAGGGTAGCGCGAGGGTGCCAGGTCTGGGACCTGGTGCCGGGGTCACCCAAGGAGCTCAAGGGATGCCGGGGTTGTGCGCGGTAACACCGGCGTCTTTTACCTGGCGCAGGGGCGCCCAGGGGACGCAGGGGACGCCCAGGTGCCACAGGGGCTGCCGGGTTTGCGCACGATGATGCCGGGATCTGGTACCTGGCGCGGGGGCCTTCCAGGTGGCGCAGGAACTGCCGGGGTTGCACGCGGTGACTCCGGGGTCTGATACCTGGCGCAGGGGCTGCACAGGTGGTCAGGATCCGCCCTTCTGATCCAGGGGCCACCCAGGTGGCGCAGGGGCTGCTTCGGTTGCGTACAGGTATGCCATTGTCTGGTACATGGCACCGGGAGCACTCAGGTGGCGAAGGGCTGCCGGGGTTGCGTACCTGGACACCGGGGTCTGGTACCTGGCACAGGGGGCCCCCAGGGAGCACAGGGACGGCCAAGGTGGCGCGCGGCAACACCGGCGTCTGGTACTTGGCGCATTGGCCTCCCAGGTGACACAGGTGCAGCCCAGGTGGTGCAGGGGTGCCGGGGTTGCGCATTGGACGCCGGGGTCTTGTTCTGGGTGCAGAGGCAGCCAAGGTGGCTCAGGGGCTGCTGGGGTGGCTCACGGGGACGCCGGGGTTTGGTAATTGGCGCAGGGGCCGCCTAGGTTGCGCAGTGTCTGCCAGCGTTTCGCACGTGGACGCCGGGGTCAGGTACCTGGCGCAGTGATCCCCCAGGTGGCGCAAGGACTTCCGGGGTTGCAGGCGGGGACGCCGGGGTCTGATACCTAGCGCAGGGGCACCCCAGTTGTCACAGGGCCTGCCATCATGGCTTGCGGTTATGCCGGAGTCTGATACCTAGCACAGGAGCCCCCCAGGTGGCTCAAGGACTTTCGGGGTTGAACATGGGGACACCGTGGTCTGGTATCTGACGCAGGGGCCGCCCAGGTGTCGCATAGCCTGCCGCGGTTGCACGTGGGGACGCCGGGGTCAGGTACCTGGCACAGGGGTCGCCGAGGTGGCGCAGGAACTGCCAATGTTGTGCGCGAGGACGCCGGGGTCTGTTATCTAGTGCAGGGGACCACAGGTCACGCAAGAACTTTCGTGGTTGCACACGTGGACGTCGGGGTCTCGTACATGGTGCAGGGGCCGCCCAGGTATCGCAGGGGCTGCCCAGGTGTCCCAGGGGCTGCCGGGGTTGCGCGCGATGACGCCGGAGTCTCGTACCTAGTACAGGGCCCTGCCAGGTGGCTCAAGGACTTTTGGGGTTGCACGCGGGGATGCTGGGGTGTGGTACATGGTGCAGGGGTCGCCCAGGTGGCGCAGTAACTGCCATCATTGTGCGCGAGGACGCTGGGGTCAGGTACCTGGCGCAGGGGTCCTCCAGGTGGCGCAAGGACTTCGGCGGTTGCACGCGTGGACGGAGGGGTCTGGTACCTGGCGAAGGGGCAGTCCAGTTGGCAGGGGCTGCCGGGGATGCGCGCGGGGACGCCGGGATCTGCTACCTGGCGCAGGTGTCGCCCAAGGACCGCAGGTGATGCCGGGGTTGCGCGCGGTAACACTGGGGTCTTGTACCTGGCGCAGGGGCCGGCCAGGGGATGCAGGGGATGCCCAGGTGGTACAGGGGCTGCCGGGTTTGCGCGCGATGATGTCGGGGTCTGGTACTTGGCACACGGGGCGCCCAGGTGGCGAGGGGCTGCCGGGGTGGTGCGAGGAGATGCCGGCGTTTGGTACCTGGCGCAGGGGCCTCCCAAATGATGCAGATGCGGCCCAAATGGCACAGGGGTGCCGGGTTGCGCACTTGGACGTCGGGGTTTCATACCCTGTGCAGAGGCCGCCCAGTTGGCTCAGGGGCTGATGGGGTTTCACGCGTGTATGCCGGGGACTGGTACCTGGCTCAGGGGGCGTCCAGGTGGCGTAGTGACTGCCAGGGTGGTGCACAGGGACGGCGGGGTCTGTTAACTGGTGCAGGGGCCGCCCAGGTGGTGCAGAGCCTGGCATGGTGGCACGCGGGGAAACCGGGGTTTGAACCCTAGCGCAGTGGCTGCCCAGTTGGCGCAGGGACTGCCGGGGTTGCAAGCGGGGACGCCGGGGTGTGGTATCTGACGAAGGGGCCGCCCAGGTGGCACAGAGCCTGCCGGGGTGTTTCGCGGTGACGCCGGGTTCTGGAACCTAGCACAGGGCCCCCCCAGGTGGCTCAAGGACTTTCTGGGTTGCACGCGGGGACGCCGGGGTCTGGTACCTGGCGCAGGGGTCGCCCAGGTAGTGCAGGGACTGCTGGGGTGGCGCACGGTAACGCCAGCGTCTGGTACTTGGCGCAGGGGCCGCGAGGTGATGCAGGTGCAGCCCAGGTGGCACAGGGGTGTCAGAGTTGCGCACTTGGATGCCGGGGCCTCGTACCGGGTGCAGAGGCCGCCAAGGTGGCTCAGGGGCTGCTGGGGTGGCGCGCGGGGACGCCGGGGTCTGGTACTTGGCGCAGGGACCGCCCAGGAGGCGCAGGGGCTGCCAGGGTTACGCACATGGACTCTGGGGTCTCATATAATGTCAGGGGCCGCCCAGGTGTCGCAGGGGCCACCCAGGTGTCGCAGAGGTTGCAGGCATTGCGCATGGTGACGCCGGATTCTGGTACCTAGCCCAGGGGCCAAGCATGTGATTCAAGGACTTTCGGGGTTGCACGTGGGGACGCTGGGATGTGGTGCATGGCGCAGGGGTCGCCCAAGTGACACAGGAACTGCCGGGGTTTCGCGTGAGGACGCCGGGGTCTCGTACATGGCGCAGGGGCCGCACAAGTGTCACAGAGGCCGCCCAGGTGTCTCAGAGGCTTCCGGGGTTGTGCGCGGTGACTCCGGGGTCTGGTACCTAACATAGGGGCATGCATGTGGCTCAAGGACTTACGACGTTGCATGAGGGAATGCTGGGGTGTGGTACATGGTGCAGGGGCCGCCCAGGTGGTGCAGGGGCTGCCGGGGTTACTCGTGGGGAGACTGGGGTCTGGTACATGGTGAAGAAGCAGCCCAGGTGGTGCAGGGGCCGCCCATGTGATGCAGGGGCAGCCCCGGTGGCACAGGGGCTGCTGCGGTTGCGCGCAGGCATGCCGGGGTCTGGTACTTGGCACAGGGTGCGCCCAGGTGGTGAGGGGCTGCCAGGGTTGCGTACGTGGACGCCGGGATCTGGTACCTGGTGCAGAGGTCGCCCAGGGAGCGCAGGGTCTGCCGGGGTGGCGCGCGGTAACGCCAGCGTCTGGTACCTGACGCAGGGATCGCCCAGGGAGCGCAGGGGCTGGGGGGGTGGCACACGGTTACGCCGGCGTCTGGTACGTGGCGCAGGGGCTGCCCTGGTGTTGCAGGGGCCGACCAGGTCTCGCAGAGTCTGCCGCGGTTGCACACGGTAAAGCCAGGGTCTAGTACCTAGCAATGGGGCCCCCCAGGTGGCTCAAGGACTTTCGGGGTTGCACACGGGGACACTGGGGTCTGGTACCTAGCGCAGGGACCGCCCAGGTGATGCAGTGATTGCTGGGTTTGCGCGCAGGGACGGCGGGGTCTGGTACCTGGTGAAGTGGCAGCCCAGATGGCAGGGGCTGCCGGAGTTGCGCGCAGGGACGCCGGGTCTGGTACCTGGTGCAGGGGTTGCCCATGGAGCGCAGGGGTGCTGGGGTTGCGCACAGTATCATCGGGGTCTTGTACCTGCTGCAGGGTACGCAGGGGACGCCCAGGTGGCACAGGGGCTGCCAGGTTTGTGCACGGGGATGCCTGGGGTCTGGTACCTGGCGCAGGGGCCGCCCATGTGACGCAGGTGCAGCCCAGGTGGCTCAGGGGTGCCGAGGTTGCAAACTTGGACGCATAGGTGGTGTAGTGACTGCTGGGGTGGCACACGGGGACACCGGGGTCTGGTATATGGCGCAGGGACAGCACAGGTGGCGCAGGGCTTTCCGGGGTGGCTTGCTGTGACACCGGGTCTGGTACCGAACACAGGACCCCCCAGGTGGCTCAAGGGCTTTCGGGGTTGCATGCGGGGACGCCGGGGTCAGGTCCCTGGCGCAGGAGTCGCCCAGGTGGCGCAGGAACTGCCGGGGTTGCGCGCGAGGACGCGGGGTCTGGTATCTGGTGCAGGGGCCGCCCAGGTGTCGCATAGCCTGCTGGGGTTGCGCGCGGGGAAGCCGGGGTCATGTACCTGGTGCAGGGGTCGCCCAGGTGGCGCTGGAACTGTCATTGTTGTGCGCGAGGACCCCGGGGTCTGGTACATAGCGCAGGGGACCCTAGGTGGCGCAAGAACTTCCGTTTTTGCACGCGAGAACGCCGGGGTGTGGTACCTGGCGCAATGGTCGCCCAAGGAGCGCAAGGGCTGCTGGGGTTGCACGCGGTAACAAAGGGGTCTTTTACCTGGCGCAGCGGCCGCTCAGGGTTGTGTAAGTAAACACCGGCGTCTGGCACTTGGCACAGGGGTCGCCTAGGAAGCGCAGGGACTGCCAGGTTGGCGCGCGGTAACGCCGGCGCCTGGTACCTGGCGCGGGGCCGCCGAGGTGACGCAGGTGCAGCCCAGGTGTTGCAGGGGTGCTGAGGTTGCGCACTTGGATGCCAGGGTCTTGTACCGGGTGCAGAAGCCGCCAAGGTGGCTCAGGGGCTGTCAGGCTTGCGTGCGGTAACACCAGGATCTTGTACCTGGTGCAGGGGCCACCCAGTGGACGCAGGGGAAGCCCAGGTGGCACAGGGGCTACCGGGTTTGCACGCGGGGATGCCGGGGTCTGGTACCTGGCGCAGGGGCCACAGAGGTGGCGCAGGGTCTCTCGGGGTATTTCGCTGTGACGCCGGGGTCTGATACCTGGCGCAGGAGCCACCCAGGTGGTGCATAGGCCGCCCATGTAATGCCGGGGCCGCCCAGGTGGCGCAGGGACTGCTGCGGTTGCTCTCTGGCATGCCGGGGTCTGGTACATGGCACCGGGGGCACCCAGGCGGCGAGGGGCTGCCGGGGTTGCGTACGAGGACACTGGGATTTGGCACCTGGCGCAGGGGTCGCCCAGGGAGCGCAGGAACTGCCGGGGTGGCACACGGGGACACCGGAGTCTGGTATATGGAGCAGGGACCGCCCAGGTGGCGCAGGGCCTGCCGGGGTGGCTCGCGGTGACACCGGGTCTGGTACCTAACACAGGGCCCCACAGGTGGCTCAAGGACATTCGGGGTTGCACGCAGGGAGGCCGGAGTCTTGTATCTAGCAAAGGGGCCGCCCAGGTGTCGCAGGTGCAGCCCAGTTAGCTCAGTGGGGCCGGGGTTGTGCACTTGGACATCGGGGTCTCGTACCAGGTGCAGAGGCCGCCCAGCTATCTCAGGGGCTGCTGGGGTGGCGCGCGGGGACGCTGGGGTCTGGCACTTGGCAAATGGGCCACCCAGGAGGCGCACGGGCTGCCGGGGTTGATCACGTGGATGCCGGGGTCTCGTACATGGCGCAGAGGCCACCCAGGTGTCACAGGGGCCGCCCAGGTGGCGCAGGGGCCACCCATGTAATGCAGAGGCCGCCCAGGTGGCACAGAGATTTCTGGGGTGGCGTGCGGGGATGCCGGTGTATGGTACTTGGCGCAGGTGCCTCCCAAGTGGCACAGGCCATGCCGGGGTTGCTCGCGGTGACGCCGGGGACTTGTACCTAGCACAGGGGCCCCCCAGGTGGCTCATGGACTTTCGAGTTGCACGTGGGGACGCCGGGGTCTGGTATCTGGCACAGGGGCTGAACAAGTGGCGCAAGAACTGCCGGGGATGCACGCGGTGACGTCGGGGTCTGATACCTGGCGCAGGGTTCGCCTAGGTGGTGCAGGGGCCGCCCATGTGATGCAGGGGCCGCCCAGGTGGAACAGGGGCTGCTGCGGTTATGCCCAGGCATGCCGGGGTCTGGTACTTGGCACAGGGGACGCCCTGGTGACGCAGGTGCAGCCCAGGACGCACATAGGTGCTGGGGTTGCGCACTTGGACGCCGGGGTGTGGTACATGGTGCAGGAGCCGCCCAGGTGGCGCAGGGGCTGCCGGGGTGGCGTACGTGGACTCCAGGGTCTTGTACATGGTGCAGGGGCCGCCCAGGTGATGCAGGGGTTGCCAGGGTGGCGCAAGGAGACGCCAGGGTCCGGTACCTGGCGCAGAAGTCGCCCAGGTGGCTTAGGGGCTGCCCATGTGATGCAGTAGCCGCCCAGGAGGCACAGAGAATTCTGCGGTGGCGCGCGGGGATGCCGGGGTCTGGTACTTGGTGCAGGGGCCGCCCAGGAGGTGCAGGGGCTTCCGGGGTTGCGCACGTGGACGCCGGGATCTGACCCCTAATGCAGAGGCTGCCCAGGTGGCGCAGGGACTGCCGAGGTTGCACGCAGGGACGCCGGGTTCTGGTACTGGCGCCAGGGCAGCCCAGGGAGCGCAGGGACTGCCAGGGTGGCGCAGGGACTGCTGGGGTGGCACGCGAAGACACCGGGGTCTGATCCCTAGTGCAGAGGGGGCCCAGGTGGTGCAGGAACTGCCGGGGTTGCACGCGGGGACGCCGGGTTCTGGTATTGGCGCCGGGGCAGCCCAGGTGGCGCAGGGCCTGCCGGGGTGTTTTGCATTGACGCCGGGGTCTGGTACCTACCACCGGGGCCCTCCAGGTGAATCAAGGGCTTTCGGGGTTGCACGCGGGGACGCCGGGTCTGGTATCTGGCGTTGGGCCGCTCAGGTGTCCCAGGACCTAGTGGGGTTGCCGCGGCAACGCCGGGGTCTCATACCTGGCGCAGGGGTCGCTCAGGGAGCGCAGGGACTGCCGGGGTGGCGCAGGGTAACACCATTGTCTGGTAGATGGTGCAGGTGCCGCCCAGGTGACGCAGGTGCAGCCCAGGAGGCACAGGGGGGCTAGGGTTTCGCACTTGAACCCCGGGGTCTCCTAACGGGTGCAGAGGACGCCGAGGTGTCTCAGGGGCTGCTGGGGTGGCGTGCGAGGATGCCGGGTTCTGGTACATGGTGCAGGAGCCGCCCAGGTGGCGCAGGTGCAACCCATGTGATGCAGAGGCCGCCCAGGTGGCACAGGGACTTCTGGGGTGGCACGCGGGGACGCTGGGGTCTGGCACTTGGTGAAGGGGCCGCCCAGGAGGCGCACGGGCTGCCGGGGATGCTCACGTGGATGCCGGTGTCTCGTACATGGCACAGAGGCCACCCTGGTGTCACAGGGGACGCCCAGGTGGCGCATGGGCTGCCGGGGTTGCGCGCGGTGACGCCGTGGTCTGGTAACTAGCACAGGGGCCCCCCAGGTGGCTCAAGGACTTTCGGGGTTGCACGCGGGGATGCTGGGGTGTGGTACATGGTGCAGGGGACGCCCAGGGGATGCTGGGGCCGCCAAGGTGGTGCAGAGACTGCTGGGGTGGCACGTGGGGACACCGGGGTCTGACCCCTAGTGCAAAGGCCGCCCAGGTGGCGCAGGGACTGCAGCGGTTGCGCGCAGGGACGCCGGGGTCTGGTATCTGGCGCAGGAGCCGCCCAGGTGGCACAGGAGTTGCTGGGGTAGTGCGCAGGGTCTCCGGGGTCTGACACCTGGTGCAGGGGCAGCTCAGGTGGTGCAGGGGCCGCCCATGTGATGCAGGGGCCGCCCAGGTGGCACAGGGACTGCTGTGGTTGCGCGCAGTTATGCTGGGTATGGTACTTGACACAGGGGGCGCCCAGGTGGCACAGGGCCTGCCGGGGTGGTGCGCGGCAACGCAGGCGTCTGGTACCTGGCGCAGGGGCTGCCTAGGTGTCGCAGGTGCAGCCCAGGTGGCACATGGGTGCCTGGGTAGCGCATGAGGAAGCTGGGGTCTCATACCGTGTACAGAGGCAACCCCTGCGCCACTTGGGCGGCTCCTGCATCAGAAGGGCGGCTCCTGCACCACCTGGCCGGCCCCTGCGCCAGGTATCAGACCCCGGCATCATCGCGTGCAAACCCAGCAGCCCCTATGCCACCTGGGCGTCCCCTGCGTCCCCTGGGCGGCCCATGCCCCAGGTACAAGACCCCGGTGTTACCAAGTGCAACCCAGGCAGCCCCTGTGCTCCTTAGGCGATGCCTGTGCCAGGTACCAGATCCCGGCATCCCCGCGTGCAACCCCGGCAGCCCCTGCCAACTGGGCTGCCCCTTCACCAGGTACCAGACCTCGCCATTCCCGCGTTCAACTACGGAAGTCCATGCGCCACCTGGGGGACCCCTGCACCAGGTTCCTGACCCCGGCGTCCTCGCGCAAAACCCCGGCAGTTCCTGTGCCACCTGGGTGGCCCCTGCACCATGTACCACACCCCAGCATCCCCGCGTGCAGCCCCAAAAGTTCTTGAGCCACCTGGGCGGCCCCTGTGTTACGTACCAGACCCCGGCATCACCGCGGGCAACCCCGGCAGCCTCTGTTACACCTGGGCGGCCCCTGCGACACCTGGGCGGCCTCTGCGCCATGTACGAGACCCCGGCATCCACGTTCGCAACCTGGGCAGCCCGTGTGCCTCCTGGGTGGCCCCTGCGCCAAGTGCCTAACCCCGGAGTCCCCGCGTGCCACCCCAGAATTCCTTGTGCCACCTGGGCGGCCTCTGCATCCAATACGAGACCCAGGCGTCCAAGTGCGCAAACCCGGCACCCCTGCGCCACGTGGGCTGCAACTGCGTCACCTGGGCAGCCCCTGCGCCAGGTACCAGAACCCGACATCCCAGCGCGCCACCCCAGAAGTCCCTGTGCCACCTGGGCGGCCCCTGCACCATATACCAGACCCCGGTGACCCTGCACATAATCCTGGCACCCCTGCGCCACTTGGGCGGCGCCTGCATCACAATGGTGGCTCCTGCACCACCTGGACGGCCCCTGCGCCAGGTATCAGACTCTGGCGTGACCGCGAGCAACCCCGGCAGGTCCTGCGCTCCTGGGGCGACGCCTGCACCAGGTACCAGACCCAGCCGTCCCCGCGCAAAACCCCGGCAGTTCCTGTGCCACCTGGGCGTCCCCTGCACCATGTACCACTCTCCAGCGTCTCCGCGTGTAACCCCGAAAGTACTTGAGCCACCTGAGGGGCCCCTGTGCTAGGTACCACACCATGGCGTCACCACGCACAACCCCGGCAGCCTCTGCGACACCAGGGTGGGCCCTGTGCCACCTGGGCGCACCCTGCGCCATGTACGAGACCCCGGCGTCCACGTGCGCAACCCCGGCAGCCTCTGCGCCTCCTGTGCGGCCCCTGCGCCAAGTACCAGACCCCGGGGTCCCCGCGTGCCACCCCAGCAGACCCTGAGCCACCTGGGCAGCCTCTGCACCCGGTATGAGACCCCGTGCCTCCTCAGCAGTCCCTGTGCCACATTGGCGGCCCCTGCATCCCCTGGGCAGCCCCTACGCCAGGTACAAGACCCCAGTGTTACCGCGCGCAACCCCGGCAGCCCCTGCATTCATTGGGCTGCTGTGGTTGCGCGCAGGTATACCTGGGTGTGGTACTTGGCACCGGGAGCACCCAGGTGGTTAGGGGCTGCCGGGGTTTCGTACTTGGACGCTGGGGCCTGGTACCTGGTGCAGGGGTCGCCCAGGTAGCGCAGATTGCCGTGGTGGCACGCAGTAATGCCGGCGACTGGTACTTGGCGCAGGGTCTGCCCAGGTGAAGCAGGTGCAGCCCAGGTGGCGCAGGGGTGCCGGGGTTGCGCACTTGGACGCCGGGGTCTTGTACCGGGTGCAGAGGCAGCCAAGGTGGCTCAGGGGCTGCTGGGGTGGCGCGCGGGAACACAGGCATCTGGTACTTGGTGCAGGCGCCGCCCAGGAGGCACAGGGGCTGCCGGGGTTGCGCACATGGACGCCAGGGTCTCGAATATTGTCAGTGGCCGCCCAGGTGTCGCAGGGGCCGCCCAGGTGTCGCAGAGGCTGCCAGGGTTGCGCGCGGTGACGCTGGGGTCTGGTACCTAGCACAGGGGCCCTCCAGGTGGCTGAAGGAATTTTGGGGTTGCACGCGGGAACGCTGGGGTGTGGTACATGGTGCAGGGGTCGCCCAGGTGGCACAGGAACTGCTGGGGTTGCGCGCAAGGACGCCGGGTTCAGGTACCTTGCGCAGGGGTCCCCCAGGTGGCGCAAGGACTTCTGGGGTTGCACGCAGGGACGCCGGGGTCTGGTACATAGCGCAGGGGCACCCCAGGTGTCGCAGAGCCTGCCGGGGTGGCTCGCGGTTACGCTGGGGTCTAGTACCTAGTACAGGAGCCCCTCAGGTTGCTCAAGGACTTTCGTGGTTGCACACGGGGACCCTGGGGTCTGGTATCCTGCGCAGGGGCCACCCAGGTGTCGCATAGCCAGCCGGGGTTGCACGCGGGGATGACAGGGTCAGGTACCTGGCGCAGGGGTCGCCCAGGTGGCGCATGAACTGCTATTATTGTGCTCGAGGACGCCGGGGTCTGTTACCTAGCGCAGGGTACCCCAGGTGGCTCAGGGACTTCCGGGGTTGTGCGCGAGGATGCCAGGTTCTGGTACCTGGCTCAGGGGCCGCCCAGGTGGTGCAGTGACAGCCGGGGTGGCGCGCGGGGACGGCGGGGTCTGGTACCTGGCGCAGGGGCCGCCTAGGTGGCAAAGGGACTGCTTGGGTGGCACGTGGGGACACCGGGGACTGACCCTTAGCACAGAGGCTGCCCAGGTGGAGCAGGGACTGCCGGGGTTGCAAGCGTGGACGCCGGGGTCTGGTACATGGTGCAGGGGCCGCCCAGGTGGTGCAGGGACTTCCTGCCTGGCGCGAGGAGACGCCGGGGTCTGGTACCTGGAGCAGGAGCCGCCCAGTTGGCGCAAGGGCCGTCCATGTGATGCAGAGGCCGCCCACATGACACAGGGACTTCTGGGGTGGCGCGCGGGAACGCCGGGGTCTGGTACTTGGCGCAGGGGCCGCCAAGGAGTTGCAGGGGCTGCCGGGACTGCGCACGTGGACGCCGGGATCTGGTACCTACCACAGGGGACACCCAGGGGGCTTGAGGACTTTCGGGGTTGCACGCGGGAACGCCGGGTTCTGGTACATTGTTCAGGGACTGCCCAGTGGCGCAGGGGCTGTCGAGGTTGTGCGCAGGGACGCCAGAGACAGGTACCTGGCGCAGGGGTCGCCAAGGTGGCGCTGGAACTGCCATTGTTGTGAGAGAACGCCGGGGTCTGGTACCTAGCGCAGGGGACCCCAGGTGGCTGAAGGACTTCCGGGGTTGCGCGCGAGGACGCCGGGGACTCGTACCTGGCGCAGGGGCCGCCCAGGTGTCTCAGAGATAGCCGGGATGGCGCGCAGAGACGGCGGGGTCTGGTACTTGTTGAAGGGGCAGCCCAGTTGGCAGGGGCTGCTGGATTTGCGTGTGGGGACACTGGGCTCTGGTACCTGGCACAGGTGTCGCCCAAGGAGTGCAGGGGCTGCCGGGGTTGCGCGCATAACACCAGGATCTTGTACAAGGTGCAGGCTTGGCCCAGGGGACGCAGGGGACTCCCAGGTTGCACAGGGGCATCCGGGTTTGCGCGCGGGAATGCCGGGGCTGTTACCTGGCGCAGGGGCCGCCAAGGTTTCGCAAGTCCTGCGGGGGTGGCTCGCGGTGACGCCGGGGTCTGGTACCTAGCACATGGGCCCCCCAGGTGGCTCAAGGACTTTCGGGGTTGCACGCGGGGATGCCGGGGTCTGGTATCTGGCACAGGGGCCGACCAGGTGGTGCAAGAACTGCCGGGGTTGCACGCGGTGACTCCGGGGTCTTATACCTGGTGCAGGGGCCGCCCAGGTGGTGCAGGTGCCGCCCATGTGGTGCAGGGGCCGCCCAGGTGGTGCAGGGGCTGCTGCGGTTGCGCGCAGGCATGTCGGGGTCTGGTACTTGGCACAGGGGGCGCCCAGTGGCGAGGGGCTGCCGGGGTTGCGTACGTGAATGCCGGGGTCTGGTACCTGTCGCAGGGTTCGCCCAGGGAGCACAGGGACTGCTGGGGTGGCGCGTGGTAACGCCGGCGTCTGGTACCTAGCGCAGGGTCCACCCAGGTGACGCAGGTGCAGCTCAGGTGGCAAATGGGTGTCGGGCTTGCGCACTTGGACGCCGGGGTCTCATACCGGGTGCAGATGCCACCCAGGTGGCCTAGGGGATGCTGGGGTGGCGCGCGTGTACGCCGGTGTCTGGTACATGGTGCAGGGGTCGCCCAGGTGGGGCAGGAACTGCCGGCGTGGCGCGCTGGGACGCCGGAGTCAGGTACCTGGCGCAGGGGTTGCCCAGGTGGCACTGGAACTGACCAGGTTGAGCGCGAGGACGCCGGGTTCTGGTACCTGGTGCAACGGCCGCCGAGGTGTCGCTTATCCTGCCGGGGTTGCGAGCGGGGACGCCGGGTTCAGGTACCTGACGCTGGGGTCGCACAGGTGGCGCAGTGACAGCCGAGGTGGCGCGCGGGAACGGCGGGGTCTGGTACCTGGCGAAGGGGCAGCCCAGGTGGTGCAGTGACAGCCGGGGTGGCGAGAGGGAACGGCAGGGTCTGGTACCTGGCGAAGCGGCAGCCCAGGTGGCAGGGGCTGACAGGGTTGCGCGCGAGGTCTCCAGGGTCTGGTACCTAGCGTAGGGGCCCTCACGTGGCGCAAGGACTTCCGGGGTTGCACGCGAGGACGCCGGGGCCTGATACCTGGCACAGGGGCCGCCCAGGTAGCGCAGTGACAGGTGGGGTGGCGCGCGGGAACGGCGGGGTCTGGGACCTGGCGAAGGGGCAGCCCAGTCGGCAGGGGCTGACTGGGTTGTGCGCGGGACGCCGGGGTCTGGTACCTGGCGCAGGCGTCGCCCAAGGAGCACAGAGGCTGCCGGGATGGTTCGCGGTAACACTGGGATCTTGTATCTGGCACAGGGGCCGCCCAGGTGGCGCAGGAACTTCCATTGTTGTGCGGGAGGAGGCCGGGATCTGGTACCTGGCGCAGGGCCGCCCAGGTGGCGCAGTGACAGTCGGGGTGGTGCGAGGGGACGGCGGGGTCTGGTACCTGGCGAAGGGGCAGCCCAGTTGGCAAGGGCTGCCGGGGTTGCACGCGGGGACGCCAGGGTCTGGTACCTGGCACAGGCATCGCGCAAGGAGCGCAGGGGCTGCCGGGGTTGCGCGCGGTAATGCCGGCGTCTGGTACCTGGCACAGGGGCCACCCAGGTGACGCAGGTGCATCCCAAGTGGCACATGGGTGCTGGGGTTGTGCACTTGGACGCCGGGGTCTCACACCGTGCACAGAGGCCACCCAGGTGTCTCAGGGGCTGCTGGGGTGGCGCGCGTGGACGCCGGGGTCTGGTACATGGTGCAGGGGCTGCCCAGGTGGCGCAGGCACTGCCAGCATGGCGCAAGGAGATGCCAGGGTCTGGTACCTGGCGCAGGAGCCGCCCGATTGGCCCAGGGGCCGCCCATGTGATGCAGAGGGCGTTCAGGTGGCACAGCGACTTCTGGGGTGGTACGCGGAGATGCTGGGGTCTGGTACTTGGCGCAGGGGCCTCCAAGGAAGTGCAGGGGCTGCCGGGGTAGCGCACGTGGACGCCTGGGTCTGGTACCTAGCAAGGGGCCCCCCAGGGGCTCAAGGACTTTCGGGGTTGCACGCGGGGACGCCGGGTTCTGGTACCTGGTGCAGGGGCCGCCCAGAAGGCGCAGGGGCATCAGGGGTCTCGTACATGGTGTAGGGGCCGCCAAGGTATCACAGGGCCTTCCAGGGTGTTTCGCGGTGACGCCGGGGTTTGGTACCTGGCGCAGGGTCCGTCCAGGTGACGCAGGGGCCGCCCAGGTGTCGCAGAGGCTACTGGGGTTGCGCGCAGGTATGCCGGGGTCTGGTACCTGGCACAGGCGTCGTCCAAGGAGCGCAGGGGCTGCCTGGGTTGCGCGCGGTAAAACCGGGGTTTTGTACCTGGCGCAGGGGCCGCCCAGGGGATGCAGGGGACACCCAGGTGGCACAGTGGCTGCCAGGTTTGCACGCGATGATGCCGGGGTCTGGTACCTGGCGTAGAGGCCGCCCAGGTGGAGCAGGAACTGCCGGGGTTGCACGCGGTGACGCCGGGCTCTGATACCTGGCGCTGGGGCCACCCAGGTGGTGCAGGAGCCACCCTTCTGAGGCAGGGGCCGCCCAAGTGGCGCATGGGTTGCCAGGGTTGTGCGCATGGACGCCGGGGTCTGGTACATGGTGCAGGGGCCGCCCAGGTTGCGCAGGGGCTGCCCATGTTATGCAGAGGCCGCCCAGGTGGGACAGGGATTTCTGGGGTGGCGCGTGGGGACGCCAGATTCTGGTACCTGGTGCAGGGGCCGCCAAGGTGTCGCAGGGCCTTCCAGGGAGGCTCGCGGTGACGCCGGGGTCTGTACCTGGCACAGTGGCCGCCCAAGTGATTCAGGGGCCACCCAGGTGTTGCAGAGGCTACCGGGGTTGCGAGCGGGGACGCCGGCTTCTGGTACCTGGTGCAGGGGTCGTCCAAGAAGCACAGGGGCTGCCTGTGTTGCGCGCGGTATCACCGGGGTCTTGTACCTGGTGCAGGGGCCGCCCAGGGGATGCAGGGGAGGCCCAGGTGGCACAAGGGGGGCCGGGTTTGCGCGCGGGGATGCCGGGGTCTGGTACCAGGCGTAGGGGCCGCCCAGGCGGCGCAGGGACTGCCGGGGTTGCACACGGGGATGCCGGGTTCTGGTACCTGGTGCAGGGGGCGCCCAGGTGATGCAGGTGCAGCCCAGGTGGTGCAGGGGCCTCGGGTTGCGCAATTGGACGCCGGGGTCTCGTACCGGGTGCAGAGGCCGCCCAAGTTGCTCAGGGGCTGAAGTGGCGCATGTGGACTCCGGTGTCTGATACATGGTGCAGGAGATGCCCAGGTGGGTCAGGGGCCACCCATGTGATGCAGAGGCCGCCCAGGTGGCACAGGGACTTCTGAGGTGCGCTGGGGTCTGGTACATGGTGTAGGGTCCGCCTAAGAGGCGCAGGGGCCTCCCAGGTGTCGCAGAGGCTGTCGGGGTTGTGCGTGGTGACGCCGGGTTCTGGTACATAGCACAGGGGCCATCATCCAGGTGGCTCAAGGACTTTCAGGGTTGCACGCGAGGACGCCAAGATCTGGTACTTGGCACAGGGGCGCCCAGGTGATGCAGGTGCAGCCCAGGTGGTGCAGGGGTGCCGAGGTTGTGCACTTGGATGCCGGGGTCTTCTAACGGGTGCAGAGGCTGCCCACGTGGCTCAGGGCCTCTGTAGTGGCGCGCGTGGACGCCAGGGTCTGGTACATGGTGCAGGAGCCGCCCAGATGGCGCTGGAGCCGCCCATGTGATGCAGGGGCCGCCCAGGTGTCACAGGGTCTTCTGGGATGGCGCACAGAGACGCCGGGGTTTGGTACTTGGCGCAGGGGCTGCGCAGGGGCTGCCGTGGTTGCACACGTAGTCGCCGGGGTCTCATACATGGCGCAGGGGCCGCCCAGGTGTTGCAGGGGCCGACCAGGTGTAGCAGAGCCTGCCAGGGTTGCGCGCAGTGATGCCGGGGTCTGGTACCTAGCACAGGGGCCATGCATGTGGCTCAAGGACTTTCGGGGTTGCACGCGGGGAGGCTGGGGTGTGGTACATGGTGCAGGGTCGGCCCAGGTGGCGCAGGGGCTGCCGGGGTTGCGCGCAGGCACGCCAGGTCATGTACCTGGCTCAGGGACCCCAGGTGGTGCAGTTACAGCCAGGGTTGCCCGCGAGGACGCCGGGGTCTGGTACCTGGCGCAGGGTCGCCCAAGGAGTGCAGGGGCTGCCGGGGTTGCACACGGTAACACCGGGGTCTTGTACCTGGTGCAGGGGCCTCCCAAGGGATGCAGGGGACGCCTAGGTGGCACAGGAGCAGCTGGGTTTGCTCGCGGGGATGCCGGGGTCTGGGTACCTGGCGCAGGGGCTTCCAAGGTGGTGCAAGGACTGCTTGGGTGGCAAGCGGAGACATCAGGGTCTGACCCCTAGCGCAGACGCCGCCCAGGTGGTGCAGGGACTGTGGGGGTTGCACGCAGGAACGCAGGGGTCTGGTATCTGGCGCAGGGTTCACCCAGGGAGCGCAGAGGCTGCCGGGGTGGCGCGCGAGAACACTGGGGTCTGACATCTGGTGCAGAGACAGCCCAGATGGCGCAGGGGTTGCCGGGGTTGCGCGCGGTGACGCCGGGGTCTGGTACCTAGCACAGGGGCCCCCCAGGTGGCTCAAGGACTTCCGCGGTTGCACGCGGGGACGGCGGGGTCTGGTACCTGGCGAAGGGGCAGCCCACTTGGCAGTGGCTGCCGAGGTTGCACGCGGGGATGCCGGGATCTGGTACATGGGGCAGGGGCCACCCAGGTGGTGCAGGAACTGCCCGGGTTGCACGCGGTGATGCCGGGGTCTGATACCTGGCACAGGGGCCGCCCAGGTTGTGCAGAAGCCGCCCTTCTGATGCAAGGGCCACCAAGGTGGCGCAGGAGCTGCTGCGGTTGCGCGCAGGTATGCCGGGGTCTGGTACTTGGCACCGGGGGCGCCCAGGTGGCGAGGGGCTGCCGGTGTTGTGTACCTGGACGCTGGGGACTGGTACTTGGTGCAGGGGTCGTCCCGCAAGCGCAGTGACTGCCGGGGTGGCACGCAGTAACGCCGGCATTTGGTACTTGGCACAGGGGCCGCCCAGGTGACACAGGTGCTTCCCAGGTGGCACAGGGGGGCCGGAGTTGTGCACTTGGATGACGAGATCTTGTACTGGGTGCAGAGGCCGCCAAGGTGGCTCAGGGGCTGCTGTGGTGGCACTCAGGGACACCGGGGTCTCACCCTAGCGCAGAGGCCGTCCAGGTGGCGCAGAGACTGCCGGGGTTGCACGTGGGGACACCCAGTTCTGGTACTGGCTCAGGGGCAGCAGAGGTGGTACAGGGCCTGCCGGAGTGTTTCGCGGTGACGCCGGGGTCCGGTACCCACCACAGGATCCCCCCAGGTGACTCAAGGACTTTCAGGGTTGCACGCAGGGACGCCGGGGTCTGGTATCTGGTGCACTTACCGCCCAGGTGGGGCAGGTGTTTCTGTGGTTGTGCACAGGGATGCCGGGGTGTGTTACCTGGCGCAGGGGCTGCCCTGGTGGTGCAGGGGCCGCCCATGTGATGCAGGCACCGCCCAGGTGGCGCAGGGGCTGCTGCGTTTGCACGCAGGCATTCTGGGGTCTGGTACGTGGTACAGGGGGTGCCCAGGTGGCGAGGGGCCGCCGGAGTTGCGTACGTGGATGCCGGGGCCAGGTACCTGGATCAGGGGTCGCCCAGGGAGCGCAGGGACTGCCGTAGTGGCGCGCGGGGACGCTGGGGTCTGGCATCTGGTGCAAGGGCCTCCCAGGTGGTGCAGGGGTTGCCTGTGTTGTGTGCAGGGACGCCGGGGTCTGGTACATGGTGCAGGGGCCGCCCAGGTGGCCCAGGGCCTGCCCAGGTGATGCAGAGGCCGCCCAGGTGGCACAGGGACTTCTGGGGTGGCGGTCGGGGATGCCAGGGTCTGCTACTTGGCGCAGGGGCCGCCCAGGTGACGCAGGTGCAGCCCAGGTGGCGAAGGGGTGCCGGGGTTGCACACTTGGACACCGGGGTCTCGTTACGGGTGCAGAGGCCGCCCAGGTGGCTCAGGGGCTGCTGGGGTGGCACGCGGGGACGCCGGGGTCTGGTATCTGGCATAGGGGCAGCCCAGGAGGCACAGGGACACTGGGGTCTCGTACATGGTGCAGGGGCTGCCCAGGTGTCGCAGGGGCTGCCGGGGTTGCACGCGGTGATGCCGGGGTATGATACCTGGCGCAGGGGCCACCCAGGTGACGCATGTGCAGGTCAAGTGGCGCAGGGGGGCCGCGGTTGCGCAATTGGACGCCGGTGTCTTGTACCGGGTGCAGAGGTTGCCCAGGTGGCTAAGGGGCTGCTGTGGCGGCGCACGTGAACGCCGGGGTCTGGCACATGGTGCAGGAGCCGCCCAGGTGGGGCCAGAGCCGCCCATGTGATGCAGTGGCCGCCCAGGTGGCACAGTGAATTCTGGGGTGTGCGTGGAAATGCCGGTGTCTGGTACTTGGCGCAGGGGCCGCCCATGAATCGCAGGGGCTGCCGGGGTTCCGCACGTAGACGCCGGGGTCTCGTACATGGTGCAGGGGACCCCCAGGTGTCGGAGGGGCCGCCCAGGTGTTGCAGAGGTTGCTGGGGTAGCGCGCGGTGACGCCGGGGTCTGGTACCTAGCACAGGGGCCGCCCAGGTGGCTCAAGGACTTTCGGGGTTGCACGTGAGGACGCCGGGGTCTGGTACTTGGCGCAGGGGCCGCTCAGGTGACGCAGGTGCAGCCCAGGTGGCGCAGGGGTGCTGGGGTTGCTCACTTGGACGCCGGGGTCTTGTACCAATTGCAGAGGCCGCCCAGGTGGCTTAAGGACTTTCGTAGTTGCACGCGGGGACGCTGGGGTGTAGTACATGGTGCAGGGGCTGCCCATGTAGCGCATGGGCTGTCGGGGTTGCGCACGGGGACGCCGGGGTCAGGTACCTGGCGCAGGTGTCCCCCAGGTGGTGCATGGACTTCTGGGGTTGCACGCGGGGACGCCGGGGTCTGGTACCTAGCGCAAGGCCCCCCCAGGTATCGCAGGTCCTGCTGGGTTTGCTCGCGGTGACGCCGGGGTCTGGTACCTAGCACAGGGGCAACTCAGGTCACTCAAGGCCTTTTGGTGTTGCACGAGGGGATGTCGGGGTCTGGATTCTGGCGCAGACGCCGCCGAGGTGTCACATAGCCTACCGGGGTTGCGCGCGGGGACGCCGGGATCAAGTACCTGGCACAGAGGTCGCGCGGGTGGCGCAGGAACTGCCTTTCTTGTTCGCGAGGACGCCGGGGTCTGGTACCTAGCGCAGGGGACCTCAGGTGGCGCAAGGACTTCCAGGGTGGCGCGCGGGGACAGCGGGGTCTGGTACCTGGCGAAGGGGCAGCCCAGTTGGCAGGGGCTGCCGGGGTTGCGCGCGGGGACGCCAGGATCTCGTACCGGGTGCAGAAGCCTTCAAGGTGGCTCAGGGGCTGCCGGGGTTGCGCGCGGTAACACCTGGGTCTTGCACCTGACGCAGGGGACACCCAGGGGACGCAGGTCAAGCCCAGGTGGCACAGGGGCTGCTGGGATTGCGCGCGGGGATGCCGGGGTCTGGTACCTGGCACAGGGCCCGCAAATGTGGCACAGGGACTGCTGGGGTGGCACGCCGGGACACTGTGGTCTGGTATCTGGCGCAGGGGCCGCACAGGTGGCGCAGGGGATGTCTAGGTGGTACAGGGGCTGCCGGGTTTGCGCGCGGGGATGCCGGGGTCTGGCACATGGTGCAGGAGCCGCTCAGGTGGGGCCGGAGCCCCCTATGTGATGCAGTGGCCGCCCAGGTGGCACCGTGAATTCTGGGGTGCGCGTGGGAACGCCGGTGTCTGGTATTTGGCACAGGGGCCACCCATGAGTCGCAGGGGCTGCCGGGGTTACGCACGTGGACGCCGGGGTCTTATACATGGCGCAGGGGACCCCCAGGTGTCGGAGAGGCCGCCCAGGTGTTGCAGAGTTTGCCGGGGTAGCGCGCGGTGACTCCGGGGTCTGGTACCTAGCACAGGGGACCCCAGGTGGCTCAAGGACTTTCAGGGTTGCACGCAAGGACGCTGGCGTCTGGTACTTGGCGCAGAGGCCGCCCAGGTGACGCAGGTGCAGCCCACGTGGCGCAGGGGTGCCAGGGTTGCGCACTTGCCACCGGGGTCTCATACCGGGTGCAGAGGCAGACTAGGTGGCTCAGGGGCTGCTGCGGTGGTGCGCGTAACACCGGGGTCTTGTACCGGGCCCAGCGACAGCCCAGGGGATGCAGGGGACGCCCAGGTGGCACAGCGGCTGTCGGGTTTGCGCGCGATGATGCCGGAGATTGGTACCTGGTGCAGGGGCCTCCCAGGTGGCGCAGGACGCCGGGGTCAGGTACCTGGCGTAGGGGTCACCCAAGGAGCGCAGGGACTGCCGGGGTTGCGTGCGGTAACACCAGGGTCTTGTACCTGGCGCAGGAGCCACCCTGGGGACGCAGGGGATGCCCAGGTGGCACAGGGGCTGACGGGTTTGCATGCAGGGATATTGGGGTCTGGTACCCGGTGCAGAGGCCGCCCATGTGACGCAGGTGCAGCCCAGGTGGCGCAGGGGGGCCGGGGTTGTGCACTTGGACACCGGGGTCTCGTACCGGGTGCATAGGCTGCCCAGGTGGCACAGGGACTTCTGGGGTGGCGCGCGGGGACGCCGGTGTCTGGTACTTGGCACAGGGGCCACCCAGGTGGCGCAGGGCCTGCCGGGGTGGCTTGCGATGACGCCGGGGTCTGGTACCTACCACCGGAACCCCAGGTGACTCAAGGACTTTCGGGGTTACACGCGGAGACGCCGGGTTCTGGTATTTGGTGCAGGCACTGCCCAGGTGGCGCAGGGGTTGCTGGGGTTGTGCATAGGGACGCCGGGGTGTGATACCTGGCGAAGGGGCCGCCCTGGTTATGCAGGGGCCGTCCATGTGATGCAGGCGCCAGGTAAAAGACCCCGGCATCATCGCGCTCAAACCCGGCAGCCCCTGTGCCACCTGGGTGTCCTCTGCGTCCCCTGGGCGGCTCCTGCGCCATGTATAAGACCCCGGTATTACCGCGCACAACACCGGTAGCCCCTGCGCTCCGTGGGCGACACCTGCGCCAGGTACCAGATCCCGGCGTCCCCGTGCGCAACCCCGGCAACCCCTGCCAAGTGGGCTGCCCCTTCGCCAGGTACCATACCCAGCCATCCCCGCGTGCAACTGTGGAAGTCCTTGTGCCACCTGGGGGACCCCTGCACCAGGTACCTGACCCCGGCATCCTCGTGCACAACCCAGCAGTTCCTGCGCCACCTGGGCCGCTCCTACACAATGTACCACACCCCGGCATCCACGCGCGCCACCCCAGCAGCCCCTGAGCCACCTGGGTGGCCTCTGCACCCGGTACGAGAACCCGGGGTCCAAGTGCGCTACCCCGACCCCCTGCGCCACCTGGGCTGCACCTTAGTCACCTGGGCAGCCCCTGCGCCAGGTACAAGACCCTGGTGTTACTGCGTGCAACCCTGGCAGCCCCTGCGCTCCTTGGGTGACCCCTGCGCCAGGTACCTTGCCGCGCCCGCGCAGCCTGGACCGAGTCTCTGCGGAGGGTGTCGGGATTGATCACACAGGGACACAAGTTTGAGGTTGAAGGCTCACAGTTAATACTGCCGCCCGACTTTATTTAGCCCAGTCCTTATATACCTTCCTAGAGCATCAGGAATAGATACAAAGTCCTTTCACCATACAATGTTAACATTTGTCTGGGCAAACAGAATGTTCCCAGACAACCTTCTCCCCCCTTCCTGGGTCAAGTCTCTCCTCTGAGAACATTTAGCTGTTGTGAAAAACACAGCACACTTATCAGCAGGTCTCAACCTGCACCTTTGGTTGAGTTTGTACCTCTCGGGGCTATATTTACAACTCTAAACCAAGGAAATAGCTCCCGACAGTACCTGACCCCGGCGTCCTCGCACGCAACCCCGGCAGTTCCTGCGCAACCTGGGCGACCCCTGCAGAAGGGAAATGACCCCGGCGTCCCCGCTCGCAACCCCGGCACCCCTGCACCACCTGCGCTGCACCTGCGTAACCTGGGCAGCCCCTGCGCCAGGTACCAGAGCCCGGCGTCCCCGCGTGCAACCCCGGAAGTCTTTGCGCAACCTGGGGGACCCCTGCGCCAGGTACCGGACCCAGGTGTCCACGTACGCAACCCCGACAGTCTATGTGACACCTGGGCGGCCCCGGCACCAGATACCAGACCCCGGCGTCCCCTTGTGCTACCCCGAAAGTCCTTGAGCCACCTGGGGGGCTCCTGTGCTAGGTACCAGACCCCTGCGTAACCGCAAGCCACCCCGGCAGGCCCTGCGACACCTGGGGTGCACCTGCGCTAGGTACCAGACCCGGGCGTCCGCCCGTGCAACCCCAGAGTTCGTTGCGCCACCTGGGGGACCCCTGCGCTAGGTACCTGACCCCAGCGTCCTCGCGCGCAACCCCGGCAGTTCCTATGCCAGCTGGGCGACCCCTGCACCATGCACCACAACCCATCATCCCCAAGTGCAACCGCGAAAGTCCTTGAGCCAACTGGTGGGACCCTGTGCTAGGTACCAGACCCCGGTGTCACCTTGGGCGACGCCTGCGCCAGGTACCAGATCCCGGCGTCCCGGCATGCAACCCTGTCAGCCCCTGCCAACTGGGCTGCCCTTTTGCCAGGTACCAGACCCCGCCGTCCCCGCGTGCAACCGAGAAAGTCCTTGTGCCACGTGGGGGACCCCTTCGCAAGGTACCTAACCCCGGCGCCCTCGTCCACTTACGCAACCCCGTCAGCCCCTCCCTACCTGGGCACCCCCGTTGCAAAGTACCAGACCCCGGTATGCCTGAGAGCAACCGCAGCAGCCCCTGCGCCACCTGGGCAGCCCCTGCATCACATGGGCAGCCCCAGCGAGAAGTGTCAGACCCCGGCATCACCGAGTGAAACGCCAGCAGTTGCTGCGCCACCTGGGCGGACCCTGCGCCAGGTACCAGACCCCAGCATCATCGCGCGCAACACCAGCAGCCCCTGCGCTCCTTGGGCGATGCCTGTGCCAGGTACCAGACCCCGGCGTCCTTACGCACAACCCCAGCTGTCACTGCACCACCAGGGGTCCCCTGCGCCGGGTACCTGACCCCGGCGTCACTGCGTGCAACTCCAGCAGCCCCTGCGCCACCTGGGCAGCCCCTACTCCATGTACCACATCCCAGCGTCCCCGCGTGCAACCCCGAAAGTCCTTGAGCAACATGCGTGGCCCCTGTGCTAGGTACCAGACACTGGCGTCACTGAGCGCAATGATGGCAGCCTCTGTGACACTTGGACAACCCCTGCGACACCTGGGCCGCCCCTGTGCCATGTACGAGACCCCGGCGTCCACGTGTGCAACCCCGGCAGCCCCTGCACCTCCTGGGCGGCCTCTGCACCCAGTACGAGACCCCGGCATCCAAGTGCGCAACTCCGGCATCCCTGCGCCACCTGGGCTGCACCTGCATCACCTGAGCGGCCCCTGCGCCAAGTATCAGACCCCGGCGTCCCCGCGCGCTACTCCAGAATTCGTTGTGCCACATGGGTGGCCACGGCATCACATGAACGGTCCCTTCGCCACCTGGGCGTCTCCTGTGCCAGGTACCAGACCCCGGCGTCTCCTCGCGCCACCCCGGCAGCCCCTGCATCACCTGGGCGGCCCCTGCACCAGGTACCAGAAGCCGGCGTTACCACGCGCCAACCCGGCAGTCCCTGTGCTCCTTGGGAGACCCCTGCGCCAGGTACCAGACCCCGGCGTCCCCGCACGCAACCCCGGCAGCCCCTTGCAACTGGGCTGCCCCTTCGCCAGGTACCAGACCCCGTCATCCCCGCGCGCCACCCCAGCAGTCTCTACGCCACATGGGCGCTCCATGCGCCTGGTACCAATCCTGGTACCAATCCTCGCGTGCAATCCATGGGAGTCCTTGCACCACCTGGGGACCCCCTGCACTGGGTACCAGACCCCGGCGTCCTCACGCACAACCACGGCAGTTCCTGCGCCACCTGGGCGACTCCTGCAACAGATACCAGACCCCAGGTTCTCCGCGTGCAACCCCAAAAGTCCTTGAGCCACCAGGGGGCCCCTGTGCTAGGTACCAGACCCGGCGTCACTGCGATACACCCCGGCAGCCCCTGCCACCTGGGCTGCCCCTGCGCTAGGGTTCAGACCCCGGTGTCCCCACGTGCACTCCAGCAGTCCCTGCACCACCTTGGCGGTCCCTGCATCCCCTGGGAGGCCCCTGCGCCAATTACAAATCCCCGGTGTTACCGCACGCAATCCCGGCAGCCCCTGCGCTCCTTGGGCGATCCCTGCGCCAGGTACCAGACCCGGGCGTCCCCGCGCACAACACCGGTAGTCCCTGCGCCATCTGGGTGGCCCCTGCATCACCTGGACGACCCCTGCACCAGGTACCAGATCCCGGCATCACCGCGAGCCACCCTGGAAGGCCCTGCAAAACCATGGCAGCCCCTGCACCATGTACAAGACCGAGGCATCCACGTGCGCAACCCCTGATGCCCCTGTGCCTCCTGGGCGGCCCCTGCATCAAGTACCAGACCCCGGCGTCCTCACGCTCAACCCTGGCAGTTCCAGCGCCACCTGGGCTACCCCTGCTCCAGGTACCTGACTCCGGCATCCCCGCGCGCAACCCCGGCAGGCCCTGCGCCACTGGGCAGCCCCTGAACCATGTACCAGACCCCGACGTCCCCGCGTACAACCCCGAGAGTCTTTGAGCCTCCTGGGGGGCCCCTGTGCTAGGTACAAGACTCCGGAGTCACCACGAAACACCCCGGCATCCCCTGCCACCTTGGAGGCCCCAGTGCTAGACCCCGGCGTCCTCCCGCGCCACCCCAGCAGCTGCTGAGCCACCCTGGTGGCCTCTGCACCCGGTATGAGACCCCGGCGTCCAAGTGCACAACGCCGGCACCCATGTGCCACCTGGGCTGCACCTGCGTCACCTGGGCGGCTCCGGCACCATATACCAGACCCCCCATCCACTCGCACCTCTCCAGAGTCCCTGAGCCACCTGGGCGGCCTCTGCACCGGAACAAGACCCCGGCCTCCAAGTGCGCAACCCCGGCGCCCCTGCGCCGCCTGGGCTGCACCTGCGTCACCTGGGCGGCCCCTGCGCTAGGTACCAGACCCGGGCATCCCCGCGCGAAAACCTGGCAGCCCCTGAGCCACCTGGGCGTCCCCTGCGTCCCCTGGGTGGCCCCTGCGCCAGGTACAAGACCCCAGTGTTATCGCGCACAACCCCGGCAGCCCCTGCGCTCCTTAGGCAACCCCTGCACCAGGTACCACATCCGGCGTCCCTGCGTACAACCGCAGCAGCCGCTGCCATCTGGGCTGCCCCTTCGCCAGGTACCAGACCCCGCTGTCTCTGCGCGCCACCCCAGCAGTCACCTCGCCACCTGGTTGGTCCCTGCGCCAGGTACCAGACAAGGGTATCCTCGCGCGCAACCCCGGAAGCCCTTGCGCCACCTGGGCAGCCCCTGCGCCAGGTACCAGACCCCGGCTTAATCGCACCAAACCTGGCAAACCCTGTGCCACCTGGGCGTCCCCTGCATCCCCTGGGCAGCCCCTGCGCCAGGTACAAGACCCCAGTGTTACCGCGCGCAACCCCGGCAGCCCCTGCGCTCCTTGTGCAACACCAGCACCAGGTAAGAGACCCCAGCGTCCCCGCGCGCAAACCTGGCAGCCCCTGCCAACTGGGCTGCCACTTCGCCAGGTACCATACCCCGCCGTCCCCTCGCGACACCACGGCTGTCACTGTGCTACCTGGGTGGCCCCTGCGCCAGGTACCAGACCCCGGCGTCCTCGCGCGCAACCCCAGAAGTTCTTGCGCCACCTGGGGTCCCTTGCGCTAGGTAACAGACTCCGGAGTCCTCGCGCACAACAATGGCAGTTCCTGCGCCACCTGGGCGACCCCTGCAACAGGTACCTAACCACGGAGTCCCTGTGCGCAACCCCGGCAGTCTATGCGACACCTTGGCGGCCCCTGCGCCAGTTACCTGACCCCGGCGTCCCCGTGTGCAACCCCGAAAGTCCTTGAGTTACCTGGGGGGCTCCTGTGCTAGGTACCAGACCCTTGCGTAACCGCAAGCCACCCCGGCAGGCTCTGCGACACCTGGGGTGCCCCTGCGCTAGGTACCAGACCCCGGCGTCCCCGCGTGCAACCCCGGAAGTCCTTGCGCCACCTGGGGGACCCCTGCGCCTGGTACCTGAACCCGGCGTCCTCGCGCGCAACCCCGGCAGTTCCTGTGCCACCTGGGCGACCCCTGCACCATGTACCACACCCCAGCGT
>PVJS01024520.1:0-28610 GCA_004027185.1 Glis glis
CTCTCTCTCTCTCTCTCTCTCTCTCTCTCCCTCCCTCTCCCTCTCCCTCTCCCTCTCTCTCTCTCTCTGTAGTTTTCACACAGCTGTGAGCATATGAGCACACACTTATACAACTGCTACCACCTGCTCCCAAGATCCGACTTACAGCCAAGATCACATTAACCAGAGGATAAGGAGGAAACACAAAAGGAACTGAGAAGATGCAGTCACTAACACTCCAACCAGGGAAGTCACTCATGTCCCTGCTCATGTCCACCAGCAGGAGAACCCTCACAACCAGGAGCCCCTGCCCAGCGGGGTGGTGAAAACGCTTCCCGTGGTGGAATGAAAGCCAGGAAGAGACGAAAGTATAAGAAGTGAAGGCAGAGCCAGGCGTGGTGGCGCACACTTGTAATCCCAGTACTTGGGAGGCTGAGACCGGAGGATCAGGGTTCACAGCCAGCCTCAGCTACTTAGCGAGGTCCTCCTCAACTTAGTGAGACCCTGTTTCAAAATAAAGAATAAAAAAAATAGGGCTGGGGGTGTAGCCCGGAGGTAGAATGGCCCTGGGTTCAATCCCCCATACCGCAAAAAATAAAAAATGAAAAAAAGGAAGTGAAGGCAGGTGGTTGTCTGGACCTGCAGAGCTGTGGATTCTCCTTCCTGGCCTCAACCCCAGCCAGAAACACATTTTACATCCCAGGGTACATACAGTACAGCACACACGCTGACATGTATGTGACATGTATGTGCACATATACCCATGCACACATATGTAAATACAGGATCCCTGGAACACAGAGAGCCCCAGAATTCCCAAATAGCATCCTGCTGACACGTGACCTTTGTCCCAGCTGGTACTCTCTCAGGCCTGGGTCCAAATCCACAGCCGCCACATAGCCCTGGGCAGGCACAGCCCAAGGTGGGAGCCCCTGTCCATAGCAGTTCACCCCGTGACTGTTCCTCATAGCAGTGTGCCTTGGTGGTGTGCTCATCAATGGCAGCTGGGAGGGGTGGTTCTTCTGGTCTCCACACCTGCCTCTGCCCTTGAGACTACCTGCCCAGAACACTAGGGCTGAGCGGGGGACTGGCTCAGGAGCCCAGGGGATTGCTGGCTTTATTCTTAGGAAGGAGCTGATCTCTCCAGGTCAGTCTTTCTGTCTCATCAGCAGCTCCAGTGAGATGCCTCCCCAGCAGTCCCCCCAACCCCAGCTCCAAGATAGCCAGTGGCCAGGACTCAGGGAGGCCATGAGGCCAGGGCAGGGTGGACTTGAAAGGAGTGTCTGCAAGCCCAAGGCTGTGATCAGCATTCTGCAGGCAAGTACCTCCTGGGGAACAAGCCAGCACTGCCCCTCCCTAAGGAAGCCCCCAGCCTGCATCCCATCTCAGCTTCTCAGCCACCCAAGGTGTACCCCACAGGTGAGTGGGGCAGAGGAGGGCATACAGGAACAGTATCTCCCACACACAGTCTCTCCTCTCGCTGGCATCCTCGGCTTCAGAGCCTGCTGCTCTCCTGTAACCCTGAGAGAAATCCCAGGGGCAGCTGGGCGGGGAGGGGCTGGCTCTGGAGTGAGGGGAGCCCCTCAGTGAGCCTCACCATGCTGATCAGACACAACCCATGTGCCTACTCAGAACCCTGCACTCTGGGGGTCTCGGTTGGCCCCACTGGATTCCCATCTTGCAGGTAGAAAGCACGACTGCTCTGTGCTCCTGAATGCCTGCGAGCAGCTTGGAGTCAGCTCAGAGTCACAATTTACCAATTTACTGAACTATCCTTTCATTCTACAGAACCTAAAAGTTACTGTTTCAACTCTTTTCCTATAGAAAATAATGCTAAAGAAAACATCTCTGTGCGTAAACCTTTGTGTACACGTTGAAATATCCTTAAGATAAGACCCAGTAGTAGGAATACTCTCAAAGCATGAGCATTTCCAATTCTTATATGTGTGTATATGTGTGTGTGTACGTGTATGTGTTGGGGGGTATTGGGGATTGAACCCAGGGACATTCTATCTCTGAGCTACACCCCCCCCCGCCCTATTTTATTTTTTATTTTGAATTGGGAATCTCACTAAGTTGACCAGGCTGGCCTCGAACCTGTGATCCTCCTGTCTTAGCTTCCCAAGTACTAGGATTACAGTGCACCACCGCATCTGGCTAGAAATGTGTTTAAATACAGGACGGAGCCAGGTATGGTGGCACATGACTGTGATCCCAGTACTTGGGAGGCTGAGACAGGAGAATTGCAGGTTCAAGGACAGCCTCAGCAACGTAGCGAGACTCTCAGCAACCTAGTGAAATCCTGTTTCAAAACAAAAAATAAACAAGGGCTAGGGATATAACTTGGAGGTAGAGTGTCCCTGGGTTCCATCCCTAGTTACACACACACACACACACACACACACACACACACACACACACACACACAGAATGGGAGGGAGGTGTGAGTCAGAAGTTCCAGGTAGGACCCTGGCATGATTTAAAAACCCACATGTGATTCTTAAACAGAGACAGGCTCCAGCAGTCCATGGTGTAAACCCAAGCAGCCCAAGCCTCACAGAAAAGTCCTAGAAGGCTAAGTATGCCTGCTGGGCAGCAAGCAGACCCAGCCTCAGGCACCCTGCACACCTGCCACGGTGACCATCTTCTCAGACCTCAGCTCTACCCGCTCTCAGGACAGGGTGAGCTGGCACCTGCTTGCTTTGGTCACACCAGAAAAGGGTTCAAGATCCCATGAGCAGTGTGTGAGCAGGGGACCACAACCCACCTGACCCCATCACCAGGACCTACCCCTCCACCTCCTATATCCCACTTGGGCTTCCCCTGGGAGACTCCTCTGGCTGCTCCCCATCATGCTAATGGAAGTCAGTGGCCACTGGCCCGCCCTTCCTGCAGAAAGGTAGGTAGGGTGTTGGTGAGGAGTGCAACACCATCTGGTTTCTATTACAGGCTGTCAGTCAACAAAAAACTCACCAGAAGCCAAGCCGCACCTTCTTATAAGCTCAGAGTGACAACCCCCAGCAGATACAACCTGGAGACCCCTGACTCAACTGCCCAAAGGGGGTTGGTGCCCCAGTGCCTAGCTGTCCCAGCTCCGGGGGTGCCCAGGCATGTTGGAAGGGCCTCTCTGATGCGAGACACTGAGGACTCTGCAGGGGAGGCCAGGTTAGTGCAGCCAGCCCTGCTCTGTCGGGACTGTGCAGAGTCCATGATGAGAGCTCACAAAGGCAGAGAAAGGTCCGTGGTTGGGCCTCAGCTGCTCGAGGGGACTGACCGCATGGCTTTAGCCCGAGCCTCCCTTCCTAATACCCAGTCCCATGTCAGCCGGCTGTCGGCCAGAGTTCAGGCCCTCTTTTGACAAGTAGCCTCTCCCTTGCTCAGGCAGAATCTCAAACCAATCAGAGGGAGATGGCCCAGTTGGTGGTAGGGCCCAAAGGCATGCTTGCCTACTGGAGAGCCATACCAGAGGTTTTCAGAGCTGCTGCCACCTCAGACAGAAGGCTGAGCAGAGGGTCACCTTTATAGGCTCCAGGTGCACCCTGAGCAGCCCAGAAGGTGCTGGGAGGAGTGTGGCCCAGGGTCCAGCTATACCAGCAGGGAGGAGGAGCCGCCCTTGAATCTTCTAGGAGGTAGGTGGGGCTCCCCTGCCTGGTGGGGAGTGGGGACTGGGGCAGGAGGGAGGTCTGTCTGACCTGTCTGGCCAGCTGGAAGAGATGTGGGACCTGCAGCCTCAGCAGGACAGCCAACTCTCCGTGCAGTGTAAGGCCTGTCCTGTCCACCTCACCTAACATGATCAGGGTGGTCGGACCTCCCTAGTTGATCTCACACCCTGGGGTAGCCAGGCAGCAGCACTAGCCCCAAATCTGTTGTTGCTGGGCCTGCCCAAGCTGATGGCTCCTGTGCCTTGGGCCAGTCCCTGGACCTCTCTGAGCCTCCTTCCTCATCTCTGGCATGGCCAGAGAGCAGGAGAAGGGGCTGGACATGGGTGGTGCCAAGGGGCAGGAGGAGGCAGGAGGAGGGGCAGGAAGTGGGTGGGGCCAGTAGCAAAAGTAGGGACAGGAAGTGGGTGGGGTCACTTGGCAGGAGGAGGTGCCAGAGGTAGGCAGGGCCAGGGCAGGAGGTGCAGGTAATGGGCAGGGCCAGTGAGCAGAAGGAGGGGCTGGAGGTGTGTGGGGCCAGAGAGCAGGAAGTAGGTGGGCCAGGGGCAGAAGAAGGGGCAGGAGGTGGGGCCAGGGATAGGAGAGGCAGGACATGGGTGGAGCCACAGAACAGGAGGAAGGGGAGGAGGTAGGTGGGGCCAGGAAGCAGGAGGTGGGTGGAGCCAGAAGGCAGGAGTGGGTGGGGCCAGGGGCTGAAGGAGGGACAGGAGGATAAATTGAGTAAGAGAGAAGGAGGAAGTGGAGAGCAAGTCATTGCCTCCTCCCAGGGAGCTCCTGACCCCACCTGCACATATCAGGAAATCTCTAGAGGGTAATGTCCACCTCACCAGCTTGGTGGAGAATGTGGGAGAGCAGCTGGCACGGAGGAGGGACTCAAGAAACATCTACAAAACCGGAGCCCTTGTGTGCCCTGTCCTCAGGTTGTATTTTGAGTTCATTCACCCTTGTGGCCAGGGCACACCTCCGGGCCCAAGGCCAGATGAGAGGCTTTGGAAGGCAGTAGAGAATACCCCCCTGGCCTCCTCAAGCCAGGTATTGGATGTGAGCATGTGTATTGTAGGCACATGTGCGCAGTTGAATGTGTGTCCACATGTGCACATTCACGGACACGCTCCTGTGTGAGCATGGTTGTACACACACTTGTGCAAGCAGATGTAGACATGTGTGCATGTGTGTGCGTGCAGAGGCACAATCAGGAGTGCGCTGTGTGAGTGCGTGAGCAGAAAGTGCACTGTCAAGCGGCTGAATGGCAGGATAGGCTCTTCTCTCCCTCTGGGAGTGCTCCCCGGGAGAGGGGCCCAGAGCCCTGGTTCTTTTAGACATCAGACCCTAAAGCTCAAGGCACAAGGTCAGCAGGCAAGCTTCTAAGGACCTATGAAAATGTTGAAATGGGGAAAATAACTTTTATCGACTCCAACATGTGAAAATAAACCTGCTTTTGAGCTGCTATGCAAGATCCACAGGTTTTTGTTAGGGAGATTTTCTGGAAAGGTCTCCTTTGCAAACAAGGTCCCTCCCCAACCCAGGTTACTTCTGTTCACTATCACCCATCCAGCCAGAAGGGCGTGGGCAGCGAGAAGGCCCAAGCCTGGGAAGTGCCCCAGGGAGGTGCCCAGCCCGTGCCGGCCTTCCTGGGCAGTGGCTGACAGCTTCACATGTCCCACAGGGACCTCACATCAGTTTTCCTGGAGCTGCATACTCAGCATTGATGTTGCGTCCTGGGCTCTTCCCTGCTGCACTCCCACCCTGGAGAGAAGCCTGAGGTCCCACCCACAGGCCCTGAACCCAAAAGGCTCTTCCCTCAGGACCTGTGCACGCACCCAGGACCTAGCCCTTCCCTGTGGTGACTGAGTGCTGCCAAGGGACCCCTGTACTTGTCCCCTTAGAGCCTCAGAGGGTTGCAACAGCCTCAGCACCTGCCCTGTTGAGTCAGGGTGAAGCACAGCAGCTCCTGAAGGTGGTAAAATGTGCTAACAACTGAGTCTTGGCAACTGTATAGGAAGGGTGTGAAATTTCTGTGACCACATAGGTCTTGGTTCTTAGCAAGAAACACAGAGACTATGTTGTACCCAAGCTCTCCAGGTGACACCCTCAACTTCCCACCAGTGGAGGCTGGACAGGGGCCCAGCCAGCCCCAAGATCCTCTGTGCTGTCCCCATAGACAAGCATCCCCAGAGTCCAGCCGGGAAGGTGTGCGAATCAAATCGCAGGCTTTCCTGTGAGCCAGCTCTCTGGTTGGTAAGGTCTGAACCCAAGAAATAACCCCAGCCCTTAGGAACAATCAAAAGCAGGTAGTGTGAGACCCCCTCCCCTTCCTGGGTGGCCTTTGCTGGGGCCCGGGATGGGATCATACAGGGAGACTGCCTCACTGAGCCACCCAGGAGGGGGCCGAAGACCGTGGACTATCCCTGTGTCCCTGTGACAGAGGATGAGGCTGATTCATGTGCTTCCTGTGCCAGCCACGGCAGCATCGCATCCGCTCTGAGGGCTATTTTTAACTGATTTATGTATTTCTTATATGAGGAAGACATCAGCTTCTTTTTGCAGGAAAGTGTTGCAACGTGCTCAGCTCAGCAGTACTGACCACCCTGGCCTCCAAAGTCGTGTGGAAATTAATGAAGTTGGAAAAGTGAGTCAGGTTCAAATGCCACCCATTTTGAAAGAGGAAACTCAATAGTCAGGTCCTTCTGAAGAACTGACAAGTCCGTTTTGAGAAAGAGCACACTGTCTCTTTAAATTCCCTGCGGAAGTGCATAGAGCCTTTGAGGCTAGGCACTGGTTTCTGCGCCTGTCCTCTGCAAGGAGCCACAGCCAGCATCACATGGGGCAGGCAGGGCTGCTGGTGACTGAGGAGCTGGGTCACCTCTGCAGGGTCTCAGGGAGCTGTACTTAGGGCCACCCTGTCAGGAGGGCAGAGCTCCCTAGAGCTCAGGGCCCAGGCCCTCCAGGGGACCTGCAAGAAGTGCACTTCTCTCAGTGCTGTAGGCAGCTCTGGCCTGGGGATCAGGACCATCGCCACGCCTGCTCAGCATTGCCCACACCACAGCACCCTTGAGGCTGGCCAGACTTCTCTCACTTTTCTTAACCTCTCCCCTCACACACTCAACTCTAATTAACAACCACTTACTTACCAGCTGCTCAGCTCCAGGCTGCCTACTATCATGGAGCAGTTAACCAGCAGCTGGGGACAGCTGGGGGAGGGAGGGCAGAGAGGCCGGGACCCAGGGCTCATGGAGGGTCAGGGCTGGGGATGAGGGAGGAGAGCCGGAGGCAGCCCCGACAGACCTAGGCAAGAGATGGGGTCCAGCCATACAGGGGCCTCTTGCCAGCAGGGTGTTCCTCAAAGTCGGGAGGGTAGCCCCGGTGTACCCTGGCCCCCAGAGTCAGCTCCCGGGGTGGGGGGCATGAGCGGGTATGAAAAGGTAAGCTGGTTCTGCTTTTCAGGAGTGCAGTTACCTGCCCACAGAGTGGGAAGGTGGGAGCTGGACCTAAGACGTCGTCTCTGCCCTGCCCCATGTCTGCTCCTTGGCAGAAGTGTGGCCTCCTCCTCCTCCCTCCATCCAGTTCCAGGGACCTCCTCTGGGCCGGCGAAAGTCCAGCTGGGCATGACCACACTGTGACATGTTTTCCTAGGGCAGCCCAGGGGGTCTTTTCTGTCCTAGGGTGCCAGGATGGGCAGCCACTGAGCAGTGTTGGTCTCATTCTGGCCAAGTCACCTAGAGGCTTGGAAAATGAGTTTCTTCCCCTCAGGGTCCTGCCCCCACCCTTCTCTCTGCTAGAAGAGGCAGGGAAAGGCAGGACCCTGGGACCAGGGAGTGGCTGGGGACCCCCAGCCTGCTGTACTCCTGGGGCAGGACAGCATTCTGCTCTACACTGCCATCCATTTGGAGAAGCGGGAACTAAGACCCAGTAAGGCCAGCACCCAGCCACGAGGAGGGCTGGACTCCAGCCCAGGAAGCTGGCTCCAGAGTCCCTCCAGGCCCTAGGCTATAATTTGTGTCCTCCAGGGCTAGAGATATCTAAGGTTTAATGTGGAAAAACGGTTCCACTCTGTCTCACCCCAGACCCAAAAATAAACTTAGATTAAGGGCAAAAAGAGTAATTATAAGAGCATTGGAAGACAATGCAAATCTGTACATTCTCAGGGAGGCAGGCGAAATTCAAGATCTAAAGCCTTAAAGGCACAATCCACAAATCTGACAATGTGAAGTTTGCAAACTTCTATGTGATGAAGAAAGCACCATTAGGAAGGTTGAAACAGTAATATCTGCAAGGTAAATGCAGAGAGCCAACGTTCACCATGTATACAGAAATCCCTCAAATCAGCAAGCAAAAAAGCAAACGGCCCAACAGAAAATGGACAAAGGATGAGAACAGAAAAATATTAAAATGAACTAATGAATATAGCAAAATAGCTAATCTCCCTATTAATCATAAAAATAAGACACTGAAAAACATGTATGGCAAAATCTAGTAAGGCGAGGAGATGGGGTGTGCACACACCTGAAGCTGAGTGAACAGCCTTTTGAGAGGTGATTTGGAGCCTGTGTCAAGAGGTTAAAAGCACACATCCTGCCTTTGTGTGAAGTCTAAGGCTCAAGCTTGATGAAGACTTGAGAAGGGAGCCTTCAGGCACCTGCCCCCTGGGAGCTGCCCTTCTAGGGAAACCTGTCATGGGGAATTCAGAGCCTTAGGTGGGGCTGGGTGGGGGTCTAGATGATCATTCAAGCCTGCAGACCTCAGGCCAGCTGCCCTGAGGGGCTGTGGACATGCGGCTTGGTGAGGCTTCCTACCCTGGACCCCACAGAGCCCCCAACAACCTGGTGGAGACATGGGGGGCAGCTCAGAACTGGGGCAAGGGGCACAGCAGGGACAGGCCCTGCAGAAGGTTGGAAGGTCTAGGGAAGTTTGGTAGCCTGGAGCTGGGAGGAAACAAATTTTGTTAGCAAGTCTAGGAGGCAAGGGCCAAAGGAAAAGAGTAGGAGGCCCAGAGTAAATATGCATGAGGAAGGAGGCTTCAAGGGGGGATATAAGGCTTCCTATGTGAAGAAGCCCCACGCTGTTTTACACTCCAGAAAGCAGCCCATTCTAGACTCCTTTTTCTCTGGAATGTAGCCCCCTTTATCACAGCCTCTTTTATATTGTGCCCCCAGTTCCCTAAATAAACCTCATATATTCCCCTATTCCTGCTTTCTGTATGAATTCTTTCTCTCAGAAGAAGCAAGAATCAAGAAAGGGATTACTGCCCAGTAACGCAAGGGACTACTGCCTGGTGACATATTCTGGCTCTGATAGGTTATGAATTTAATGTGGGGTAGATACCTTAGCGGCTATCCCAAAGTGATCTTAGAGACCTCTTCTATTAGCAGGGCTGTTGTTGCCACAGTGCAGAGGCAACTGGGCCCACTGAGCCACAGAGTCCAATCCTTTGGGGAAATAGCCAACAGTTCGCATAATGGGGCCCAGAGCTTGAGTTAGGACTCTCAGGGCTATTCCCTGCCTTTCTGTCAAGAGTGCCTGGAATGGCCTCTCTGCTGGAGCCTGAGGCTGTTTTGTTTTTAACTCCTTAAAAGCCCATTCCCTCTCGGGCATCCCAAGAATGGAACTTCATTAGTGCTCCTCTTTGAGGACCTCACAGAGGGGCTTAGTAAGCCAGCTGTACCCAGGTACCCAATAACCTACAGTATCCCATGAGGCCCAGAAAAGTCCCGAGTAGTGGGGCAAGGCAGGTGTCCTATTGCTTTTGTTCTCTCATGAGATAATCTTTATTCCCCTGGGTATAAGACCCAAGTAATTAACTTTCTGTTTAACGAACTGGGCTTCCATTTGGGATACCTTATATCCACAGTTTTCCAAGAAATTTAGGGAGGGGTGTGCCTCTCCACAGCACCCCCTGCCCCAAGGCCCCATCCCAGCCCCTTCCTGCTTTGTTTCAGGGTCCACTGCCTTCCTCCAGGACAGGCTCCTGCCCTAGGGCTTCACCAGGGGTTCCCACCCTCCCTCAGATTCAGCCCCAGCCTTCTGCTTGGGCAGTGCTCTCTCTCTTCTCCTCTTAAGCCCAGTGAGCTGCAGGCCCCCTGCATGCATGGTATTGGAAAGAGCCTTGGCAGCCCCTGCCTTCTGGAGAGTTCAGTCTCTAATTTTATACACAATATGAGTCGGTTATTTGATCCAGATGCCTGTGAAATTTGCAGCAGGATCATTTGGGAATGGGTGGTGGGCGGTGGGGTGAGGCTCTTGTCTCATGAATCAGGAGCGAGGGCCGAGAAGGAGCCTCTCCCTGGGAAACAATAAAGGGCTTGTTCCAGCTTCCCACCCTCACACCACAGGGTCCTCTGGGGCTGGAGCCAACTTCTGTACTGTGCCACCCTGGAGGGCATGTGGGTTATGGGCTGCGTGGGGGCAAAGAATGCTGCCCCCTACTGGGGGGTGCTGCCAAACGCTAGGGCTGAATGGCCCAGGAAGGACCCTGCACCTCTTGAGAGCAGTGGCACCAGGAAGAGCCCTCCTCTCCTCCCCCAGCTCCCACCTGGGTCTGGGGCACTTCCAGAGGCCGTCCCTCCCACCACCCCCACAGGCAGCTATGGGATTGCTGTGGACAGGGCCACTCCCTGGCTCCCACCTCACTCAGAGCCACATGCCCCATGGCCCAATGGTCAGGAGCCCACCCACCACTGCCACCCACAGCCATCAACCAGGACTTGGCACTGAGGCCCAGGGCCATGGCCTTGGCTTGGGGCCAATTCAATGGAGGCCCCAACCCCCTGCCCAGCCCCACCCTGCTATTTTCTCACAAAGCATTTCTTTTTTCTTCTTCTCAGATGTGATGTACTGATTTATTGTGCTCGTTTTCTATTTTCTGTGGAGTTTCCCCCAGGTAGAGAGTCTCTGTCTTTTCCTTCAGAAGCTTAAACCGCACCACCCATGGCTAAGTGTTGGTGTGTGGTGTGGCTGCGGCCTGGTGTGAGGTGTGTGGGGTGCTGGGACCCCCTCCCTGGTGTCCTGACCACGTGCTATGTTCCCGCCCTGCCTGGACATCCCTCGAGGTCCCACCATGGCCTAGTACCCACTGCAGGGCGGAGCCTCAGCGACACTCAGCTGCACCTAGGACCAAGGGCTCCTGGACCCCATGATGCCAGAGCTGAGGGCTAGGCGCTCTGCACAAATGTTGGGGCCCCAGGGGCCTGGGCCAGGAAGGCTGACAGAGGAGTGGGGGCCTGCGTGTATATGCAGCCTTCCCGCCCCTCCCGGAGGATAGCCACACAGTCCCTGTGCCCCTGCTCCACAGGGAGAGGCAGGACACCCAGGGCACCTCCCCAGGGTGTCCTCAGAAAGGCAGCCCTGAATCTCAGAGCCCCCAAAGGCAGGCGGGATCCCAGCCCAGCCTCAAATATGACTCTGGAATTTAAAGAGCTAAACACTAGTTAGGTTAACATGGGACAGGGCCCATTTCCCACCCCAAACTGAGGTCCAGGGGGAGCGCTCCTCCCCATCACAGGGCGCGTCTACCAAGAGTGACCACAAACTGGGCCGTTTCCAAATGACACACTCCCCAGCTTCCCCTGAGGGGCCTGGAGGAGCTGGGTTGGGGAGAGGCTGAAGGGGCCAGGTTGGGAGCACCCCCAGGCCAGGCAGCACAGACCAGGGCCGGAAGGGAGGAGGAAGAGGGTCCTGTGCTAGGGGAAGGGGTCACCTGCTCAGGCAGCGCTCTGACCAACCCGGCCCCTCATGCCCTGCCCTGCTGGCAGCCCTACCTCTGAATCAGGCCTCCTGGTGGAGCAGCCAGAACCAGCCCACAGCCCCGAATCCCAACAAACTGAAACTTCAGCTGAATCCAAATTAGACCCAGCACATCTCAGATTCCCTGTCCCAGAGGACAGTGCCACCCTGCCTGTTGAGACAGGGTCGGGGGCAGCAGCTTCTTGAGGCCATGGTGTGTGAACAAATACTTCCTGGCCTGCTGAGCCACACAGCTTGAACCCCACCGAGACCCTCTTGCCCTGCCAACAGCCTGGGTGTCCTTCCTCAGCCCCTAGGGCTTGGTGACCCAATGGGGTGGTTTCTCTGCTACCCAGATACAGCCATGCTTGCCCCAGGAGGCAGGTCTTCCCCCAAACCGCAGGAAACAGGCCCTTGTAATGCTTGGGGTCTTTCTGGATCTTGGCCTTGGCTATTCCTCAGCCTCAAAATTCCTACTGTACCCAGTCCAAGAAAGCCTCTCCTCCCTGCCCATCACTGGCCCAGTGGGCCCTCTGGACACACCCAGGCCTGCCCCTTGCAGAACCTGCTGGCCTAGCACCTCGGGACTCAAAGGTGCCTATGAGGGACACACGAGCCCACCCACACTTGGCTCTCCCTGGCCAGGGGTCCAGTTACCAAGCAGAGCTGGCAGAACACGGCATGGCCACAGCGCATCTGGGGGGATATCCACTATGACCTGCCAGGGCATAGTGGGACACCAACATCTGCTCTGCCTCCTAGGACCTTAACCTGGGTGCCTGGGGCTTTGGAGTCACCCATGTGGAGGTGGGGACCCATGGGGCCTGATCCCATGGCCAGGGAAGAATCCATGTCTTCCAGGACAGGCAGCCCAGGAGGGTTTCAGCCCAGCCAACTGACTTGTTCTCGCGGGGAACCCAACAGCTTTTTATTTCAGGACATTCACATGTGTCAAGACAGGAAACAAAGCCTGTGAGAAACAGCATCTCCCACACTCTCCAGGCAGCAGGCTCTTCCTCTGGCCTCAGCCCCCCCCCACGGTATCCCAGGAGGGACCTTCAGGCTCAGCCCACGCCCCATGTCCTGCCTACCCTTATATCTCCAGACTGCTTTTTCTCTGAAGCATTTTAAGAAACACACTTATACACACATACACATTTATCAATGGTGCATGGTCTCTCCCTCTGCACTCAGCCAGTCCATTCTGCCTCCATACTCAGCTGAGGAGGGCCAGGGCAGGTGGCAGTCATGAGGACAGGTGCTGCCCACTGGGGGCTCCCAGCATTAGTCCCAGCCCACAGAGCACTGGGCCTGTGCAGACCACAGAGCCCATCAGGCTGTGTCCGGGTGCAAGCAGCCAGGGTGAGCCCAGAGTCTGGGTGCTGCAAACAGGCCCCCGCTTGGCTGACTGCAGGACAGGGCAGCTGGGAGGGCCTGGCGCAGATCCATGTGCCTGGAGGGGGTGAGAATGGTCCCTTAGGGACCTGCTATAGAGACCTGTTAAAGGGGAGGCATTTAGATCACCTAACCTTGTTCCAGGTGGGACCCATGTATCACCCACAGATGGGGTGGGGGAGTCTCCCAGGGCCTACAGCAGGTGAATCCTGGCTGTCCCACTCTGAGCCAAGTACTGGGACCCGCCTGAAGGGGGCCGCAGTTGAGAACATTCTGTGTCCAAAAGGGTGTGACTGTAGAATTGAGGTTCGTGACGAATGTTCAGAAGCTGGCGTCATGCTGCCAGGCTCACCTCCTCTGCTGTTCAGAGCTGCTGCCAGCAGGACCAGACCCCTTTCTGGGGTCATGTTCTCAGCGGGGCCGCGCCTCTGGTCAAGCCCCCCCCCCCCCCGTTGACCTAGTGTTTGTTCCAGAGGGGCCAGCCCCTCCCTGATGCCGCACAGTTCTGTTGTGGGCAGGCTGGGGCCTGTGGCCTGGGAGGAAAGGGACTCCTCTGTGGCCTAGGTGTGGGGAGGAGGCGGCCCCCACAGGGGCCAAGAGAGTGGCCTGGCCAGAGGAGAGCAGGGGCCTCCTGCTCCAATTTCCAATCGGACACCTCACAGTCTCAGCCTCAGTCTGTCTCCTGAGCCCTGCACTGATGTCCCCTGGGCCTGCCCACAGAGGCAGCTCCTGCCTCAGGAAATTGGAGAAGCCTCCTGTTTAGGAACAGGTTGGCTCAGGTGCCACTATCACCACGAGGCCAAGTCTAAAGCCATCCAATGTCCCCACCCAGGGTCACCCTCTCCCAGCCTCCTGGCTCTTTGTCTAAAAGCCTCCAACATCACCCTGGCTGTAGGGGCAGAAGTGAGAGTCTGGCCTCTTCAGTCAATCTGCCTCCCCTCCCTGCAGGTAAACAGCCACTCTTCAAGGTGAGAGAGCTGTCCGAGTCAGGCACTTTGCATGGTTGGGGAATAGCAGAGAGAGGCCCCCAGCCAGGGTAGGACAGGGGTAGAGAGAGGTGGGGTGGACCAGCCAGGGGTCCAAGCAGGTCAGGGTGAGTGAGGCTCAAGGCCAAGCTGATGCCAGAAACTTCAAGGACTGAGTGTGTGCATGGTGACCAAAATACAGCTTTGTCCTACCAGTTATTAGCTACATGACTGTGAACACAGATCTGGACTTTGGTTTCCTGGTTTGCAAACTGACCAATTTGTAGAAGGCAGCTGTGTGCAGGAAATGACCCTTTTTTTATTTTTTATTTTTTTGCAGTACTGGGGATTGAGCCCAGGGGCATTCTACCTCCGAACTATACCCCCAGTCCTATTTTTTATTCTTTATTTCGAAACAGGGTCTCACTAAGTTGCGGAGGGCCTCACTAAGTAGCTGAGACTGGCCAATCTGCAATTCTCCTGTTTCAGCCTCCCAAGTACTGGGATTACAAGTGTGTGCCACCATGCCTGGTTTGAAATGACTCTCTTGGGGAGGTCTGGGCTGCTGTGATGGGGCAAGGCCTGCTCTCTGGGTCTTCATTCTCACCTGTGTGCTGGGCATCCTTCTGGGCCTTGGGACATATCCAGATCAATGGATGTCCTACCTAAGAATGACCACACATTGAATGGGACTGGTACATGTGGTGCAGTGATGGAGCTTCAACCAGAGGAGGTGGAGTCAGCAGGGCTGGCAGTGGCCACAGTAGGCAGGGGAGCTAAAGGAGGCCAGGGGAAGAGGGGACCCCAGAAGAGGCCAGAGATGGGGAGGTCCAGGATCTAGAAGGTCTCTCAGACCAGGACAGAGCACCTTACCCAATGTCTGAGATTCATGTTTTCACCATCTCAGAGGAAATGGGAGCCCAAACTGGCCTCTGAGTGATTTAGAAAACCAAGCACAGCGCCAAGATCCACCTGGCCACTGGGGATGCGGACTGGGGATGGAAGAGCTTGCTTTGAACTGTGCTTGGGGTGTCAAGAGAGAGATGAGACAGCCCCACCCTAAAACTCCAGGAAGGCCAGTGGACAGACAGATGTGGGAGGCACTGGGTATTTGGCTTTGGCAGAGAGGGGTTTGAACACTTCCAGCGGGTCACCTCCTTCAGGGAGCGCTCAGGAGTGAGCTGTGGGGTGCCCCAGGCACCTGCCTTGCTCGGTTCTCTCCACTCATCTTTACAGGGGCGGAGCTGTGCCCACTGGGCTGCAGGTGAGACCTGTTGCCCAGTCAGGGCCATGCTGCTCAGTTTGAGGTAGGGCACAACACCCATCACCAGCTTTGTAGACAGCACAAGGCTCTCTCACGGCTGTGAGCAAAACAACCCCAACCCTACTTTCCACAAGCACCAACAGATGTTTAAAATTGGGGAGGAATCTCCAAGACCAAAATGTTTCTCAGGCAGGGCCCCTGGACCGGCTCCAGGGAGCTGCACGCCCATGGCTCGCGCTGTTGTTCTAAGCCGCCCTTCACACGTCAGGAATGTCAAACAGAGCTGACCTCAGCAGCCTGGAGCCCCACTCCAAACAGAGCCCCGGTCGGCCTCTCCAGCAGCGGGCAGGCTCTGGGGTGTTTGTCTAATTTAAAACAAACTAGTTGGGCGGTATATTATTTCTCCAACCAAACAATATTGAAGCCGCATGTGGGACGTATCACTATTGCTTCCTGCCTTCATGCATCCCCCAAGCCTGCTCAGCACATTTAGCAAGTGAAAAAGAGAGGATTGTTTCCCATTTCACTGAGAAAATAGAAGCAACAAGAAAAGAATTTCCACGTGCTCCCTCTAGGCACCTCCCCACCCCTGACCACCTCTGCGGAATCCCCCCCACTCCACTCCAGGCCTCTGATTCTGTCCTGGGTCGGGTTACTCAACAGCAGTCCCACAGGCAGAGGGCCCCAGCTGCCGCCTGTCTCTGCTCTTAGCCCCTCGGAAGATAATCTTTCTGTCTTCACTCTCTCTCCTCGTAGTCTGTCCTGAATCTTCTCTAACCAAGACCTTATCTCCCCTATTCCACAAAAATGCTCTTGCTGAGGTCACCAGGGGCCTCCAAGTTGCCAAATCCGTGCATCAATTCTCAGTGCTCTTGGCTGATGAGCCACCTTCAACAGGGAGCATCACACCCCCTCAGAGCCGGGTTCTTCCTCCACTCTCACCTCCTGCTCCATCCTCAGATTGTTCTCTGTTTCCTATTGCTGCTATGACCAAGTACCACAAACTTAGTGGTTTAAAACAACACAAGCTGCTGGGCGTGGTGGCGCACGCTTGTAATCCCAGTACTTTGGGAGGCGGAGACCGGAGAATCCGCGTTCGCGGCCAGCCTCAGCTCTCTCTCCCTGTCTCTCTCTCTCTCTCTCTCTCTCTCTCTCTCTCTCTCTCTCTCTCCTTAGTGAGGCCCTCTGCAACTTCGTGAGACCTGGTTTCAAAATAAAGTATAAAAAATAGGGCCGGGGGCGTAGCGTGGAGGTAGAACGCCCCTGCGTTCAATCTCCGGTACCGCAAAAAAATAAATAAATAAATAAAACAACACAAGTCTAGCAGGATGCAGTGGTACAAGCCTGTAATCCCAGCAACCCTGGCAGCTGAGGCAGGAGGATAGCAGGTTCAAGGCCATCTGGGTCAAAATAGCAAGACCCTGTTTCAAAAAAAAAAAGGACTGGAAATGTAGCTCAGTGGCAGAGCACTTGCCTAACGTGTGAGGTCCTGGGTTCCACCCCAGCACAGCCAAAACACACACACACACACACACACACACACACACACACACACACACACACACACGCACACATGCACACACAGAGTAACTCCCCCCCCCAAAAAAAACCCCACAGATCTGTTATTGTATAGTTCTGGAGCCCGAAATGGGTTTCACTGCCTAAATCAAGGTGCCAGCAAGATTACCCTGCTCTGGAAGCTCTGGGCAAAAGTCACTCCCTGGAGTTCCTGCCTTGTGGTCCCTCCTCCGTCTTCACCAGCCCCCATCTCATCACTGATCTCTGCTCCCGCCCCACGTCGTCTCAGACAGCCCTGCCTCCCCTGTGAGGGCTCCCAGGATTGCATCTGTCTACCTGGGTATCTCCCTACCTCGGTTCCTTGATTTAATCACATCTGCAAACCCCTTTAGACATATAATGTGGCATAGTCACAGGTTTGGGGGATCAGGATGTGGATATTTGGGGGGCCATTATTCTTCTGACCTTAGCCTGCCCTCTGGCCTCCAAATATTCACATGCAAACCCCATACAAAATGCATTCCCTCTATCCCAATATTTATAAAACTCAAACCCATTAAGTCAAAGCCCAAAATCAACCATCAAAATCTAATCAATTAAAGTCCCAAATCTCACAGTCTTGGTCAAGAATGGGTGAGACTCTGGGTATGATCCCTCCTAACACACAGTTTCTCTCCATCTGAGAACCTGTGAAACTCAGGGAAGAAGCTACACTGTTCCTCAAATGCAATGTTTGGACAGGCATATGTGACATTCCCATTCAAAAAGGGAGAAAATGGAAAGAAGAAGCACCAAAGAGAGGCCTGAGAGAGCTGCCGTCCACCACCATCCATTTCCTCCACCTCTGACTCTCCTGGAAGAGAGACCAGCGCCATAGCCAGGCACAGAGCACCCTGGACCCCCAGCCTTCTGGGGGTTCCCTGGCTCCCCAGCTCCAGCAAGGCCCCAGTCACCAGAAAGGTCCAAGACTGGGTCTCCCTGGTCAGAGGAGAACTGCAGAGGAGGCCCATTCTGCTGATAACGAGTGGAGGGTATTCCTGTTGACGCCATGCACAGAGCCCCCCGCGTGGAAGCACCACAGGCCAGGCCCCACATCAGGCTGAGTCCAGAGAACTCTGCATGTGGGGCTCTGAGACCCCTGCTTCCTTTAAGGACCAGCAGCCAAGATGCAGAAATTCTCTGTGTGTCTGCTACTCACTCCAACCGCTCCTCTGCAGCAGATCATCGGCCTCCTCTCCCTTCCAGAGTGGGCACTCCATCACTCACTTCAGGGATCCGCTCTGCCCATGGACTGATGCTCAAGTGTGGGAAGCAGGCTGGATCCCGACACCACCACGGGTAAGCACCAGAGTCAAATAAGTCACCTAAGCTTGAGGTCTTGATTTCTCCACCTGTAAAATGGGCATCAAATCCCTGCCACATGGGATTTCCTAAAGGAAATAAGATAGCGTGTTAGCTTCCTGCAGCTGTTGTTAGAAATTTCCACAAATTAGGTGATTTAAAACAATAGGAATAGGCCGGGCGTGGTGGCACACGCTTGTAATCCCAGTACTTGGGAGGCTGAGACCGGAGGATCCGGGTTCACGGCCAGCCTCAGCTACTTAGTGAGGCCCTCCGCAACTTCGTGAGACCCGGTCTCAAAATAAAATATAAAAAATAGGGCCGGGGGTATAGCTCAGAGGTAAAACGCCCCTGGGTTCAATCCCCATACCGCAAAAATAAATAAATAAATAAATAAAACAATAGGAATTTATTCTCTCAATGTTCCAGAGGCCCAATGTCCAAAATCAAGGTGTGGGTGGGCCTCACTCTCTTTGGAGGATCAAGGAGAGGGTCCCCAACCCCTCCAGCCTCTTGTGGCCCCAGACCTCCCATGGCCTGTGGTGGCAGTGCCCAGGCTCTGCCTCGTGACCTACTTTTCTGTTCCTTTCCTTCTGTCTCTCATCAGGACACTTGTCATCGCATGAGGGTCATCTGGATAATCCAGGATGACCTCCTCATCTCAGAGGGGCAGGGAGACTCATCTCTCTTCACTTTGCCTGAATCCTTCGGCCAGTCCCATGGCAGAGAGCAGTGTGTGCTCACAATCCTCCCTTCCCTCCATTCTCAGGCTAGAGGCTGGTTCTGAGCAGAGATCCCAGAAGCTGTACACATTTTTCCTCACCTTTGGGCCTCGGCCTGGGGAGTGCCCTGGAGCCCTGCCTCTCCTACCAGCTCTCAGAATGAGAGGTGAGAGGGGGCTCTGAGGGTCACCTGCAGCCCAAGGTAAAAATGCTACGGCTGGCCTGGAACATGGACCCAGGAGTGAGAAACTAGTGTGTTTCTAAACCAGTGGGATTGATAGGGTTGTTGTTATACAGCATGATTGCAGCAATAGCTGACTAATAGAGAATTTGTTGTCAAAAGTTGGGAAATGGCAATTTGTGTTATGTAATGGTAAAAATTTTAAAAATAAAAAAACACTGAACTGGTTCCTGCCATAACTTAGAAACAGGAAGTATACCTAATGTGATCTTGGCTTTGGGCAAAAAGCTTTCCAAACAAAACATTACAGAGTGAACTAATTGTTTCTACTGCACTTGGTGAAGTACCTCAAGAGAAAAAGATAAATAAGCTCAGAAAAGACTGGGCAGGTTTGACACAGAATTGGGGAAAAAAATAGGGATCCCAGAAAGTCTAGCCCCTACAAGATGAAAATCACGACTGTTTCTTCAGCCAAAAATGAATACAGCCAAGGAGCATCTGCTCGAGGTGAGATGGCCTCGGGCCTACTCAGGGGACACCGGGAGTGACTGCCTGTCCCCTCCCAGGCACATGGAGGGAGCTCTGGAGTCCGGGGAAGGGCATCTCTGCAGCCAGTGCTTCTGCCCCACAGGCTCATCTGTGTTTTCCTCAGTTGGGACACCACGTGGCAGCCGCTCTGTCTGCCATCCTGTTGTGAAGGAAATGTGCAGAGGGAAGGGAGTGTGGGCTGACGCAGACGATAACAGAGGTGCGCCAAGAGTGCAGAGTGCCAGGGAGGCGAGCATTGGGCCACAGACCCACATCCCTGCCCCCAGCTGACCCTGGCCGTGTCTCAATTCCCTGCCAACAACTGTCTGACTTCAGCCCAGCCAGTCACCCACAGCAGGATGGGCAGAGGTTGTTCACTCAGGTCCTGGGCCACTTCTCCTGTAGGGAGACCTTCTGTGGTCCTCGCCCCTGGGACCCTGCCAGGACCCTGCTGGCCTGGGGGTTTGCATGCCCACTTCAGGACAGAGCTCATCCTGGGAAGGGAGGTGCCTTTCAGAGCTGCGGTCACCACAGCTTGGGTTTGCAGAAGGCTGCAGCAAGCAGAAAAAAGTCTGGGGTTTGGAGCCAGACCTGGTCAAAATATTGTGTGGCCCTGAGTCAGTTGCACAATCTCTCTGAGTCTCAGCATCCATGCATGTAACCAGAAATACTACCAACGCCGACTGCAGGACACAGTGGAGAGGGTGAGGGACACACACATGTTCTTTAGCAGACAGCTTGAATGTCACACAGGTGGCAATGGTGAAACAGAGTCTGGGGACGATGACAGTGTTACTGAGAAAGGGAGACCAGAGTGGGTGTCAAACTTCTGCTCTCTGAAGGAGTGTAGATGTAGATGTGGATGGGAACTGTCACCCTGGCCCTGGCTAGAATCAGTCAACATTTGAGGAACCCTAACATAATAGCAGTAGGGTTGGAAACTGGTTTACTTTTTCAGGAAAAAAGGGGATAGTCTGGGAAGTTAACAAGTTCCAGGCATGACTGAAAGACAAGACAAAGCCCAGCAACCAGACCAGGGAGAAAGACAGGGCTGTGGGGATGAAGGGCCCACATTTAGGAGTGCACTAGAGGAAATACAGTCCCGAGTCCTCCAATGGCAAGCAGCACCATCCATAGTCTGTGTGAAGAAGCTCAGGCCCTAGCCAGGCCAGTGGTGCACACCTGTCATCCCAGTACTTGGGAGGCTCAGCAACTTAGTGAGACCCTGTTTCAAAAATAAAAAGGACTGGGGATCTAGCTCAGAGGTAGAATACCCCTGGGTTCAATCCCCAGTACCACAAAAGAGAGAGAGAGAGAGAGAGAGAGAGAGAGAGAGAGAGAGAGATGAAAGAAACCCACGCCCCGATCCCTCTAGCATTACAGCCTTCGTGTGTAGAAACAGAGCTTAGGTTGATTTTCATGTCAGTAACACAGTTTTTTAACATTCCAATTTTGCATAGCAAATTCATCACTCTGCTCCTCATGGTTGGAGTAAAGAAAAACTCCAATCCACATTTTCCCAAATTAAGGCAATTCAGGGGAATCAGAAGGGATTCAGATCGGTGTGACTTGCCAGTCTTTGGTATCACCTTCTAGAACCTATACATGAACTCCCCTCTCCTTCTCTCACCCTGCAACTTCTCTTTGGGCCCAGGGCCTTCTCAGGGGGTCCAGAAACTGGAACCTGCATCAAACAGAGGCCAGCCTAGCTTTGTTATTTCCTGTCTGTGGACAGGTCCAGATCTCAAGGAGACCACATACCATGTCATTATAAGTACGCATAAGCCGGGCGTGGTGGCGCACGCTTGTAATCCCAGTACTTTGGGAGGCGGAGACCGGAGGATCCGGGTTCACAGCCAGCCTCAGCTCTCTCTCTCTCTCTCTCTCTCTCTTTCTCCCTCTCTCTCTCTCTCTCTCTCTCTCTCCTTAGTGAGGCCCTCCGCAACTTCATGAGACCCGGTTTCAAAATAAAGTATAAAAAATAGGGCCGGGGGTGTAGAGCAGAGGTAGAACGCCCCTGGGTTCAATTCCCGGTACCGCAAAAAAAAAAAAAAAGTACACATGAAGTTGCATAGAGTTATTTGATAGTGGACTTACAGATTAGTTGTATAATGTGTAGTTTATTACACTCCAGGACAACCACTAAAAAAAGGTAAGTATAATTGATATACTAAGAATGGACAGAAAGTGCAATGATATAAAGTGCTCAGTTAAAACCTCAAAGGACAGCCGGGCGTGGTGGTCCATGCTTATAATCCCAGTACTTGGGAGGCTGAGACCAGAGGATCCGAGTTCTCGGCCAGCCTCAGCTACTTAGTGAGGCCCTCCACAACTGAGAGAGACCCTGTTTCAAAATAAAGTATAAAAAATAGGGCTGGGGTGTAGCTCAGAGGTAGAATGCCCCTGGGTTCAATCCCCAGTACCGCAAAAAAAAAAAAAAAGCCTCAAAGGACAAACAAAGTATGAAAGCCAAAATTAGGAACAAAGAACAGGGCAATAAGTAGAAACAGTAACAAATGTGGCAAATATTAATTCAGAACGCTGGTGATAACAAGTGCACCACTCTGACAGGACATGGTAATGGGGAGGGTGTCTGCGTGGGGCGGAACATGAGGGAAACCTCTGTGGCCAGACTTCTCCTCTGTGAAATGCAGTGGTGATGGCTTCAGGGTTGCTTAGAGTAAGTTGCACTGTCTGTGGGGTTGAGCTATTGTCAGAAATGTGCCATATTTTATTTTTACAATGTAATCTGGGCTATTTCCATCAATATCATATTTACATTTTTATCAAAACAAAACAGATGGTTGAACAGCATGCTGAGCCTCATTGATGAACCATGTCTTCAGTAGAGGTCAGATTTTTAAGTAGTGTGACTCACTGGGGGCCGGCCATGGCCTGGCTGCCATGTCCACTCACAGGAGGAAAGGACAAGGGGGTAGTGTGTGAGGGACGAGTTGGCCACAACCTTCCTGCAACCTCAGGCCCTTCTGGAGCCTGCCAGGCGAGCTGCCTGAGGGGGTCGCCAGGGCCTCGCCCTTCCCTCCAGTCCAGAGGGAGGACAAGGGCCAAAGCAGCCACGACAAGGGTACTGCCACCTGCTGATTCCTGCCAGGCAGGGCGCTGTCCCATTTCTTGGCTAACCCTTCTGCTCTGCATGCACCACCAGCCCTTCTTGCACTCACTCAGCGGCTCCAGGCGCTTCCTTCTGCCCATCAAAGTCATCACTGTCTGTGTGGCGTCAGTGTGGAGAGGGCTCTGCTGGCCACCCTTGCCCTGAGCCCTGTGTGCCGCTATCTGACTCCAATCTTTTATATATTCTTTGATAGCAGCGGCCTTGGCACACTGACTGGGACACCCAGCATTCTAAGCAGCTCTGGCCGGGCACATAAAAGCCCAGCCTTGCAGGGCAGATGACATCAGCTGGTGCCGGATCACCATGGCGACGCTCTAGGGAGGGAAGAAATAAACAGCACTGGCCTTTGGAGGCATGGCCCCCACTCTGCCTGACTGCTCCAGGCCTGGCACAACTCGCTGGCCCCTGGCAATGCCCTGTGAGTGGCACGACCTCCACCCTGGAGCCGACCCAAAGTGCCACAGAGGTGTCTTTCCAGGTGAGCAGGGTGCTGGGGACTGGATCATGGCCATGCTCCCCTACATAGCATCTCCACGTGGGGGATGCCACGAGCCATGCTGAGAACCTGCCTAGCAGTCAGACCCAGTGTACACAAAGAGCAGCTCACAAGAAAACCACTCACAGGCCACCCAGCCCTTAGTCAAGACAGGCCAACACACCAGGACAAATGAGGGGCAGCCCTGAACCCCAACACCGCATGCTTGCGCCCGGTGCCTTCTGGTGGTGCCAAGCACACAGTCACTGTCTTGGAGCTGAGGGGAAGATGCTCGGAGGCCCCAGGTGCCCGAAGATGGGAGCTGCAGGGGTGGGTAAACCTGAGGTTTAAAATTCCAGTTCTGGGAGAGTAAATGACATGGGACAAAGGTGGTCTGAGGAGAATGTCTGGCAGCAGCATGGGGAGAGGTCTGTGGGAGTAGGGGTGAGGAGGAGTCTATCTGCATGTGTCCTGGTCAAGAGCCCAGGGTGGAGGGGGAGAGGGAGATGAGCGAGCAAGGTCCAAGATGGCCTGCATTGCCTTTGCTGAGCTTGGAGAATTCGGGAAGAGTCGAAGGTTGGCTGCTGTGGGTGTCACGGGGCGGGGGGTTCACACTTCAGCTCCTCAGGCCAGGAAACAACTACAGCACCTGCAGGGCCATGCATGGGGTGTCCCTCAGCCATGCTGACCAGGCAAGGCCAGTGCTGGACAGATGAGGAAGGTGGAAAGCATGTTGTCCCAGGGCACACTAAGCCAAGCAGGCAGCTCAGCTGCAGAAAGCTCAGTGAGTAGAGGGGGGAAGAGCAAGGGGAACCAGAGGGGCCAGCCCCAGGGTTCCTCCTCATGCTCCAGAGAGCAGGCATGGAGGTCACAGACTCTAGTGGGAGCTTGGGGGCTTGCTGGGCTTTGGACATGGGGATACAGTGGGGCACATGAGCATAGTGCCCATGTCTGCTGGGGAGAGACAGTATACTCTGGGGATAGTCACTGAGGCTCCTGGAAAGAATCCCTTCTCTGGGCATACTGCCATGGTGGAGCAGCACCCCTTGGGCCTGGGGTGCCCACCAGCCAGCCTCGGGGCTGGGGTCTTCACCCCCTGGATACTGTGTCTGTTCCTCTGTGCTCACAGTCCAGTTCTGTTCCCAGGGGCCACTGTCTTGGAATGACATCTCAGCCACGGTGCTGACCTTGACCTGCAAAGTTAACAGGAGAATGTGCAGGATTTCTGTCAACGTGGGACGTGAATGCTGAGAACGCACTCCTTTCTGAAGCTAAAGTCTAGTGTTTGGATACAGAGGCTCTCTTTCCCAGAGTAAGCCCCGTAACAACCACGCAGAAACTGTTTGTGCTGGATGACGGATTGTAAACAGCTGGTGGGATCAGGCCTTTGCAGTCCATAAAACTGCAAATCAAAAAATCCACATGTTTAATAAACAGATGATGAATCAGAATGTAAATGGAAAAAAGAGAGGGAGTGGGCTATGGTCTGATCCAGGGCCAAGCTGGCAGGATGCAGAGGTGTGGAGCTTGCCCTTGGGCTAGAACACCAGACCCTCTGCAGTTCCCAGAGATGCCCTGTGGTCACAAACCCATCCCAAGCAACGTGAATCTGGGGCAGTCCCTGAGAGAGGCCAAAGCCAAGGGGCAGTGGGTTTTGGAGACATGCAGGGAGGTGCACAGTGGGCCCAAGAGTGGCTAGAGCCAGCCCTGGCATACAATGGCACCTAATAAACACCAGCACCCAAGAGGGTGAAGGGGGTCCACAGGGTCTGGATAGAAACTGGGTAATGTCTAGGGCACTGGGGCTGAGAACATCTCAGGAGATCCCAGGATCCATGTCCAGAAGGGGCAGGGGCTGTGCAGGGACACACCAGGGTCCTTGAACCACTGTGATGAACGGGGGGCCCTGAGCATGAGAGGGATATCACTCAAGGCTCCAGCAGGGCCAGCAGCCTGAGATGAAGCCCCTTTGGGGGCTGGTCATGTGGGCCATGGCAATGTGAGCTGTGCCCTGGTGGGGTGGTGGTCACAGCTGGCTTGGGCCTGCTCAGAAATGCACTGGTCACCAGGCCCCATGTGGCAGCATCCCCTGACCAGGCACCCTCGTGCCTCCATGGTAGTTCAGCCTCCTCACACCTTCCCTGGCAGCAGGTGCCAGCCCCTCTTCTTGCCAGGCCAGTACTCACCGGTCCTGGGCAGCATGTCTCCTGGCCTGGGGACTTCAAGGCCAAGTCAACTGGAAGCTGAGAGTCAAGAAGACCTGGGCAAAAGGGGATGGAAAAAGATGGGAGGCCACAGAGGACTGTGGTGTCTGGAAGATGGCAGAGCCGCAGCTCCAAGATGCAGCTAGGGCCAGAAGGAGTGGCTGGTCAGGAGGAGGCCACCTCACTGGAGGCCCAGGTAAGCTCCTGATGGGGAGAGGTGGTCAGGTAGAGGTCACCTTGCTGGAGGCCCAGGAGAGACAGGGGAAACTCCCAGGGGGAGAGATGCTCAACCTCTCTGGAGGCCTAGGGGAGATGGGGGAAGCTCCCTGGGGGAGAGGCTCAGGCAGTGAGAAGGGATAGGGAGGCTGCAGGTGGTCTGGGAGACCAGTTGGAGAGACTGGAGAGAGGAACCAACTGAGGTGAGACTGAGCACACTGGAGGGAGGCCAGGGAGAGGCCTGAGGGTCTAGGTGGACAATGAGGAGAGAGGGGACACAGGGAAGATGGGGAAGGTGTCAGCAAAAGCCCGTGGGGATGTGGGGAAGCCCCCATTTATGCTGTGACTCCCCAGGATGTCAAGGAGGGGAGGGGGCACAAGGATTTAGAAAAACACTAGGGGCACCAGGAGAGGCAAATGACCAAATACTTGTCAAGCAGCTGAGTTCCGCAGTTCAGAGTATACCAGAGAGGGTGCTCATAGCAATCACAACACTAAACAGACTCCTGGGTGGACCAAGCAGCAGCTTCAACCAAGCTGGAAAGAAAATGAATTGCCTGGAAGGTAGAGCTAAAGATGTTATCCAAGATGCAGAACAGAGACCCAAAGAGAAAGAAACTATAAAATGAGGTTTAGAAACATGAGGAAGAGGCCACCACTTCTAGAGCAGAATGTCAGTATGCAATCATCCCTCCCACCACAAACTAGAAAACTGGGAAAAAATAGGAAGAAAACACTGGGGGGTTTTGTTTTGTTTTGTTGTTTTCAAATGGGTTTACTGTGTTGCTGACCTCAAACTCCCGGGCTCAAGAGATTCTCCTGCCTCAGCTTCCCAGGTAGCCAGGACTGCAGGTGTGCACCAGCATACCTGGCTGGAGACATGTGTTTTAAGATGTGGATATAGTGCAGGGCTGTAATCTGAGACAAGGGCAGCAAATCAGGCCAGCCCATGGCCTGTTGGCTTTTTTCCAGAGGCATCTTCAGGCCCAGCACAGCCAGGGGAGCCCAGGAGAGGATAGTGGCTCAGCTATCAGGAGATAGGGGAAGCTGGGGAAAGTAGCAGAGATGCAGGAGCTCTGTAGAGAAGACTCCAGAGCTCTGTAGAGAAGACTCCCAGAGAGCAGGGCATGGCAGCCCCTGTGCCTTTGACTGGCACCACGCTGCCACACATGAGACCCCAGGAGGTCCAGGTAAGGAGCCACCAGAGGGAGCCTGGTCTGAAAGGCCCTCAGCTCCACAGGGTCAGGGGAGGGGTCTGCCCAGCCAGAGTGGACAGACTGTGACAAGCAGCCATGACAAAAAAGAAATGCCATTAAATTCTTACTAGAATCAACAGAAAGCAGAACACAATGGGACATGGAGAAAGAGCTGGGGAGGGAAAAATTGTCAACACAGAGTCCAATCCTTAGCAAAAACCCTTTAAAAATGGAGACAGAATTATGACATTGTCAGACAAATAAAAGTTGAGGCAATTTGTCACTGGAGATATGCAATACAAGAAATGAAGCAAACCTCTCACTGAAGGAAGATGAATTTATACAGCAATTGGATCTATTCAAAGTATGAAGGACTCTAGAAACAGCAAATGCATAGTGAATATAAAAGCCTCTTTTCTCATCCTTAATGTCTTTAGAATAAATTTGTCTTTTAAAACCAAAAATAATAACTTATTGTGGAAAATCACAACACGTGTAGAAGTATATGTCTACTAACGGCATGAGGGATGCAGAGGAGGAATGAAGCATACTGTCGAGCGTTGCATGTGATGTGGTGCAGCAGCGCTTACAGGTAGCCTGCGATCGAGTGAGACAAGTGTACTGTGAACCCTAGAGAAAGCCCTAGAAACACCAAAGAAAGGTGTAACCAATGAGTCAGCAGAGCAGAAAAGACCGAATGTTAAACTACCCAAATATCCAAAAGGAAAAGAAAGTAAGAACAAAGAATAGATGAGATAAGTAGCAAGATAGAAGACATAGCTCTATCAATAATTATTATATTGAATGAAAGTGGATCAAACTCCAGTTTAAGGGGCAGAGTAACCACTACAATATGATAAGGGAAAACAAGGCATGCAGATTAGAAAAGAAGTAAGCTACCATTATTCACAGAGAACACAACCGCATTCATAGACAATCTAATTAAGATGAATATGTGAACTCAATGTTATAGGATACCAAAACAATTACAAAAATTAATTGTATTTTATATACCAGCAACAACTGGAAAATGAAAATAAGCAAAAACAAACATTTTAAAAAGTATCCAGAAATACAATATATTTAGGGGTAAATTTGATGAAATATAAATAAGACCTGCACACCAAAAACTGCAATACAGTGCTGAGAGAAATTAAGAACTAGGTGTTATAATTTGGATGTAAAATGTCCCCCAGACCTCATGCTCTGGAGACAGCCATGTTCAGAGGTAGGTCCCTGGAAGCCAAGTACTGTGTGTGTGTGTGTGTGTGTGTGTTTGTCTGGCCCTGCCCAGCTACAGCCTCTGACTCTAACCTTTTCTCTCTCTCTCTCTCTCTCTCTCTCTCCCTCTCTCTCTTTCCCTCCCTCCCTCCCTCCCTTTCTCCCTCCCTCCCTCTCTCCCTCTCTCCCTCTCCCTCCCACTCTCTCTCTGACTTTTGGTTCTCTCTCATGCCATCATGCCCTAAGGACCTATACCCCCTGTTCCTGCTTGGCAGCTGGTATAAAATGCACTATATTTAATTCATCTGAAATCTCAAGATCCATAAGCAAATAAACCTCTCTTCCTCTAAATTTTGTGCATGTCAGGTGTTGGATCACAGCAGTGAGAATGCTAACTGAAACACTAAGTAAATGCAGATATACCATGTTTATGGTTTAGAAGACTCAAAATTATTAAGATATCTGTTCTTTCACCAGGCGTGGTGGCATATGCGTATAATTCCAGTACTTGGGAGGCTGAGAAAAGAGGATCAGCTTCAGCAACATAGCAAAGCCCTCTGCAACTTAGTGAGACCCTGTTTCAAAATAAAAAAGAGGGCTGCGCCGGGCGTGGTGGCGCACGCTTGTAATCCCAGTACTTTGGGAGGCGGAGACCGGAGGATCCGGGTTCATGGCCAGCCTCAGCTCTCTCTCTCTCTCTCTCTCTCTCTACCTAGTGAGGCCTCCGCAACTTCGTGAGACCCGGTTTCAAAATAAAAGTATAAAAAAAATAGGGCCGGGGGTGTAGCGCGGAGGTAGAACGCCCCTGGGTTCAATCCCCGGTACCGCAAAAAAAAAAAAAAAAAAGAGGGCTGGGGGTATAGCTCAGAGGCGGAATGCTCCTGGGTTCAATCC